>JARBEQ010221825.1:0-19283 GCA_030265355.1 Tritonia tetraquetra
AATCCCAACCAATCACCTAACCAACCAACTTCACTTTCTTTTTTTCTCTGCGTGTGTACGTGTGTGTGTGATGCGTGTTGAATGAAATGGTTGTGTAGACTCACCAGGCCCAGTGCTTGGCCCAGGATGAGATGTTTGCCGGAGTGGACTGTGGCGTGTTCAGCCACCCCAAACCCATGACAATGGCTCTGTCTGTCCTCGTCTCCATTGAAATGCTCAATGCCCTCAACAGGTAAGTGTGGCAGGAAGACAGCGCTAGAGTTAGTTGGCACATTCTCGTTTAAGGCTTTATTTGAGATTTTTTAAATTCTTTAAAAGATTTAATTAATTCTAGGAAACAACGTTATAAAACAAATGTCTGACAAGAAATACGGATGATATCCATTAGATGAGACCCCAGGAATGGGCTGGACTACTTTGGATTGATCCATCTTGCTGAAATCATTCTCATTGTGATTGAATGTGGAATGTTTTAGTCAAGACTGGTGGTAATCCTTTGGATATTGGTGAATGGTGTCAAGGATACAGGAATGAAATTCCAACATTGTCCTCGATATGACCTTACACCGAAAGGTACTAACTAAACGGTTATTGATAAAGAAGAAGATCTTTGATATGACTGTCGTTACATGCTGGAAGACTCCACAGATTCTGGGAGTAATGGGACTCCTGTGTCTGTTACCGTGACCTCTGCCACACATTTAATTATTTGGTGGTCTGACTCGTCAAAAAAAATAAAAAAATTTGCCGTGGTCTTCGTTCATTTTATTAGATCTGACAAGAGTTAAGCACCATTTTTGAAGAGGTTGATTAAGAGGTAGAGAATAATGAATGCCATTACATCTGTAGGAAGATTTTGAAATGATCCCTGATATCTCAACAAAGATAACTTTATATTTCCGTGGAGTTGTAGAAATTGATGTAACATTGAATGATGCATGAATATCCTCAAGTTTCGTCTTATTTTTCGTTTAACTTTGTAAAGAGAGTAATGATACATAGAAATTGGGATTTTCTCTTTGTTAGAAAAAGGGTCCATATTGAGAATCAGGGGTCATGTATCACATGTTTTTTTGCAACCATTTCGTCTTTTTTTCTTTTAATCCCATCTTCTATACTTGAAAGAAGGGGAGCTGGTTAATGGAGGGCGAGTACCGTGATCCTCCATCTTGTCTTCATGTCACTTGAACTTTTATTTCAGTCCTTTTTTTACCATTCTTTGCCATTGTCATTTGTTATTTTGAAGTCCT
Source organism: Tritonia tetraquetra (assembly GCA_030265355.1). Taxonomy (NCBI): domain Eukaryota; kingdom Metazoa; phylum Mollusca; class Gastropoda; order Nudibranchia; family Tritoniidae; genus Tritonia; species Tritonia tetraquetra. The sequence continues at coordinate 1,251 of JARBEQ010221825.1, forward strand.
TTGATTTGTCACGGTGTAATTCTACCCTTGACCTAGTCCAATTGAATCTTTGTTCTCGGATGACAGGCAATTTTTGTTGTAATTTTGTGTTTGAAAGAAGTAAAAAAAGATATTGTGAATTTTTTATTTTTTTTGCATGAAATCCGTAACATGTTATTTCAAGTAAAAGATATCCCTTTTTTTAAAGAATATTTTTTTGGTTTCATTTTTTTGTTTTCTTAATATATATTACTGTTTTTTAAAAAAAAGTTTTGAGTAACTGATCCTCTTGCCTGCGGCATTGTTGCCTTTAGTGCACCGCACAGGGGGAGCCTCGATGGACGTATTGTAAAGTTTCATTGAAATATGTTTTTAGCATCACTGCTTTTTAAAAGAACATTTTTCATAGAAAGCAGAAAACGATACTTGGAGTAAAACATTTTTGTGACCTTCGTTCCTTTAATATTTTTGGTTTTTAGTCTTGTTAACAAAAGTCTGACGTGGTTTAGCCCCAACTGCGGTCATTAAAGATGACATTGTTCTCTTTCAGAAGGAAGATAATATTTTTGTCCACTGTTTTCTCTCTATATTTTTTTTTTCGTTTGTAAGTATTATTTTTGTAAGTATTATTTATGGCTTGATCATTGAAATTTGATCGAAAGCGTCCATCCAGCTCCCCTTGTGTCTGGTATAGGTGATGATGACAATGATATTTGTAATGGTTGTGATGACATGTGTGCCTCCATTTGAATTCTTCCTGCATGGTGTGGTGTTGTTTAGAGTTCTATCCATAGCCTTGGAAATTCATTTCAAAACTTACTCGTCCATACTTTGCCTCCATGACAAAATATGACAATTTATATATGCCAGAGGGGGGAGGAGGGGGGGAAATTTCCTCTCCATTAATTTGGACGATAGAACAGGATTTGAGCATGATTTTTGAGTGGGACTGCTTTAGATGGCCCGTAACTCTGGATTTACTTTCTCAGTCTGGGTTGAGATACACCCTGATTTCAGTCTGGTTTGAGAAAAGCCTGATTTCAAACTGGGTGGGATTAATCCCACCCCTAAACCATGATTCCAAGAATCAGATTTGTTTTGGGGGGGCCATGTCCTATCCTTGAAATTTTGTTGTGTTTAACAACTCCAGCATGTACAAGCAGCAACAATTTGTTGGGTTTTTTTCTCAATCAAATGTTCCCATCTCTCACCCCATGGTTACCTTGTGAAGGTAATCCTCCCACCCTGGCAAAGGAAAATATATATTCACAGTGAAACTACCTGAAAAGCATATATTACAATTTAGAAACCCTAAAAGCTATGCGCCAACTAACCATCATTAGTATTCTGCCTTCTTTCCATACTTATTGGGTTGCATTGAGCATTTCATCCAAGATGACTTTTTGATCTTCTCATTTGAAGATTTGGATTAATTTTTTGATTAAAATTTTGTTGCATTTTTTTCACATATAATTTTTTTTGAATGTGAAAAAGAAAACGTGGCAACATTTTTTATTTGCTTTTTGGCATCCAAACATTAAAATGTTTATTTTTTAAACCAGTGCCTTATTTCAGACAGTCACATCGTGGAATGGCGAGGACAGACAACTCTCCGAGTCGTCACTCTAAATGGAGTAATAGACCTGCTGCTTTGTCTTAACTTTTTTCTTTACACTCATACACCACTGCCCACCCCCCACGAGACTCCCACTTGCCTATTGCATCCGAGTAGTGAGTAGCTGAGAGACCGAGATGGCTGTGTACTTATTGTAGACCCTACCACCTAACCCAGCGCTGACTGATTTGAGGCTGGCTTCTTGACACTTTGCACGCTACATATATGCAGTAGTAATGGGTTCTGTTTGTTTATGTCACTGTGTGTGTGTTGCGATCATATGGTTGTATTGTCTCTTTGGTTTGTGAACTAGTAGTTGTGTGGGGTGGGTGGGTGTGTGGGGAGGGCTTTGTGGCTTAGCGATAGGTAACGCTTTTGCTTTGTGAGAAGTTTAAATCTTGGAGGAGATGGGATTTTCTCCTATGACAGCTTCTCGGGTTATATATATATATATATATTGTTGAATTATCATCATAGGGGGAAGAAAAAAAATTTTCTTTTAAATTATCTTTAAAACTAAAAGTATGCGTAGGGATGGCGTCCCTAGCTTAGTGGTTGATTAAGTCACTCGACTTTGGAGGCGGAGGACCATGGTTAGAGTCCCGCGGTATTTTTTTTTCTGGTCCTTTTGGAGTTTTCATGGCTCTGCTTTGGAGATTCATGTAGAATCTTCTCAAGTTCTGTTGAACCGCCTTTGATATGACCTTTATGTGTTGAAAAGGGCGTTAAACTTCTAGGGAGTGTATATTATTGAGGGGCTAGAGTTTGTCATACGTCACACCGAAAGGTATAAATAACAGGATTTGATAAAGAAAGAATTTGTCATTGGGACACATATCTGGTCGTGTATTTGAGTTCATTATTCAAGGGTAATATTGATATGAATGTAAAATTAGAGTAAGTCAATCAAAACATTTTTTTGTGATGTGTAATATTTTTTATTTTTTTGCGGGGGGGGGGGGGGGGGGGGCTTGTCTATGTGTGTGTGTCATGTTATTCAAAGAGGAAGGTTTTTAAGAGAGCAAAAAAGACTACTGATGCAATTTCTGATGGTGTGTTTGCATGTCTGGCCACCTCGTTACTCTCACTGTTTGTTGTGTAGCTGAGCATCACACACCACAAGCCTTGTAACTTGTAGTAATGGCTGGAATACTAGCATGGAGTACGGTTGGCTTGTAACACAAGTAGAAGGCTGGTTTGTCAAGTTACAAAGAATAAATACGTATACAGAGTGAGTGTAACCAAACCGTAGACTAGTGCCATTGCCGTCTGATACATGTACTGTGGTTTGTATTGTGTTGATGGTATGAAGGCCTGTCGGAAGGATTCTCCTCATTTTATTCTGTTTTCTGTCATTGTAGCCGATGGTTGTAGTGTTTCTGAGTACAGTATGTACATGTTTTTGTCTCTCTTCTCTCCTCAAGCGTTCGAACCTTGTAATGATAGTTTGTAAAGCTTTTTGGGATCGTTTTTCTTTGTCTTTTATTTAACATCTCTCCTCTGGCTGTGTAAACACTGAAAAAATAAAAGAGCAAGAAAAGAAAAAAAGTGGTGTGTCGCGGTGTTTGGTGGCTTTGGGAGTAGTTCGGTATAGTTGCTTCTCTGTGTTTGTTCTCTCAATCTTCTCTGTCAATTTTTGGCTTCTTCTACTCAATTTTCAGCTAGAGTCAGTTTTTCTAAAGTGTTACTGCCACACTGAGTCGGTGTGCTCAGGATTTGGGATAGATTTTCTTTTTGATTCTTTGGTCAAAATGAAGTAAATCAAAGTGGAGAATAATCTCTTTCTGTCGTTACTCAAAAAAAATAGAATAGTCCAACTCTTTTGACTTCTTGCTATCTTTCCCTGCTCCTATTAATGTTTTTTGATGTCTTAGAAAATTATGTAATTTGATTGGGGGTGTCACTGCTTTTTTAGCAAAAAGGGGAATGATAATGTATCAAAACTTTTCTCAGGGTTTTGTTTCTCTTGGATGTTGTAAACACGATTTGTGTATTCAATTTGAATGATTCACAGTCAGCAACATCGCTTTTGGTTCCTAATTAAATAGGATAAAATCTAAATGCATATCCCTGACTTCTGCCCAAGACTGAGCACAGAGCTGGGAGGACCGTGGGTCAAATAATTGTAGACATTGGTTTACAAAGGACAATAGACAATTTACTGTTGCTCTTTTGCCTTCCTTGTACGTGACAGGTAAACCTGAGATGTGATTTCTATTTCACTCATTGAGATTGTTGGTATCAGATATTGAAATGATTGTTTCCACACCCCTGGCAAGAATGTTGTTAGAAATGACATATTTACACCCATAATTGACCTTTTAAATTATCATAGATATGTTGTCTTTTTATCCAAATGATGTTTAAGACAAATACTACTAGTTATTGTCCATACAAGCCAAACACCAACATCACATCATGTTTAACTCAATAATTTATTTTCAAGTGAAGGTTATAATATCTTTAAAGATTATATTGTCAACCTTACACTGAAAGGTACTAAAACGGTTATTGATAAAGAAAGAAAGAATATATATATTGTTGAGTTAAAATCAAACAATATGGATTTCAAAGTCTCATCACAAAGATCCTTTGATGGGGTGATTCTCTGTGGAGTGCTGGAGGCAGGGCTTAATAACTTACATTATCTGGCCAGTTAGCCCACTGGAGCAAGATGCCTCTCAGACTTTAACATTGCAACAGACAACACCTCACACGCCAAATGCTTTTTAAAAAGATAAAAGCCGATACTCCTACATATTTACCCCTAATATTTATATAAAAACATATTCCCAGTTTTGCAAATCCTTGTAAGTCATATTCCCAGCTTTTTATGAATCATTTGAGACCGTTGTATTTGATTTGTCACTTACCTTATTCCCATTCGCTGATAGCTTGAGTGAGAACCAGTCTCTCATCGTGATGCCCCCCTGGACAAACAAGTGGCTCATCGGAGCCATTGCACTCTCCATGTTCCTCCATTTCTTCATCCTCTATGTGGATTTCATGTCGGTAAGTCATCCGTTATTTCTGGATTGGGTAGTATGGAGTTTGTGTGGCAGCCCCGTGCAATTTTTGTCCTGAACAAGAAGTAAACTTTATTTCAAGTAATATATGTAAAATGCTTCTCCCCTAAGTCCACTTTTTTGTTGCGGTGGGGTTACTATGTGCCTATCAATGACCCACAGGGTTATACCAGCAGGAGCGAGCTCCTAAAAGGGTCACGATTGCTTGACACAGGTCAGAGGTTAAATGCCTGAGCGATGTGGACCAATGTCTTCAATGACCATGATTAAGAAAAACAATTCAAATGTAAATGAACTGACCCATGACGACAACCCCGGAAACGATCACAGACTTTGAAATACAAACCCTTGCAGAGGGAAAGAGAAAGTACAAGGATAGGAGGGGTGGGTTTGAGAAGGAAAGTGGGAAAGTAAAGAAAGGAATACAATCACGGCCACATGTCTTGTGTGGAATTATATAGAAGTTAATGTGTTGTACTGTCTCTTTGGTGGGATCAAGAACTGAAGAACCTAGTCCTATTGGAGACGGATGATAAACTCGGAGGTCCCGTGTGCATGTTGCGCTCGTTAAAGAACACTTGGCAGTTAAAAATCGATAAGAGTAGGCCGCAAGGCCACTGTCCAGGCAAAATGAATTCCTACCACAAAAAGGTCACAGTGGGTTGATCACCCGCTTGGCTTAATATCTTGATCCAGAGAAATCCAGACTTATTGTGCTGGCCCTACACTCTAATGGTAACAGGGAATTGGATAAGAAAGAAGAACTGTCTCTTTCTTATTTCTTAATGGAAATTGTGTGTGTGTGTCGTTACCAGGTCATCTTCCAGATCACCCCATTGAACTTGGAGGAATGGATAGCTGTGATGAAGATCTCCATCCCGGTCATCTTGCTGGACGAGACACTCAAGTTTGTTGCTCGCAAGTTTGCAGACGGTAAAAACCCGCTTTTCTCGTGCCACTGGCTGATTATGGTCTGGGTGGGATACACAACCTTCTGTGTTCGTTATTATATCTTCTACTAGTCTTCTCGTCTCTCTCCTGCCAAGTCTTCTCATCTCTTTGTAGGTGGACGGGGGGGGTTTGTTGTTTTGTCTTCTTTTTTTTTCCCCAGTATAATCCTATTGTTGTTTGTGTGTTTTGCCTGTTTGTGTGTTTGGTGCGACTGTGAGTTTGGTGTGACCTTGAGTTAATAATATTTTTTATTCCATTTCACACTTGGTGGTGTTTGATGAATCTAGTTGTAAGCCGGAAGATGGTTGGCTTGTGCACTAGTATTGTGTGCGGCATACTCGTTTTGTCGTGGTGTGGTTCAGAAGGGAACGTTGTCCAAGAACAAATCAAAAGGAGATCTTCAAAATAGATCAAATTTCCAATACAGATAATATAGGGCTGGTCCCTTGTCATTTCCAGGAGGAAATGATATTGAACGCCTTTACTAATGATCGTGATTTGCAAGGGTCGTTATGATACAGTTTAAAAATCCAGCTTTCCAGCAAAAAAAAGAGCTAAATGCAAGGCTTTGGGGCGGGGGAGATGGAAACTTCATGCTTCATTTTCTTTTTTCTCCCTTTGCTGGTGGGATACAGTGGAATTTTGCTAGATATATAAAGAATGGATGGAATTTTTTCTTTTCTTTTTTTTTTTGCGATTTGTTTGAACGGGTATCTTGTCTTCTTTTCCCACTTTTTAAGATTATTTTTATGGGATAGTATAGGGTTGTGTTATTATTTTTAAATATATTTTTTTTTTTACTTCTTCCTTATCCTTCGTTTGTTGTGTTTTTGTGTCGTATTGTTTGAATATGGTGGAATTCTATGACATTGATATTACGCATACAATGATTGGTGTCGTTGCTGGGGGCATCAGTTAGATTATACTGCCTTCACAAGCAAAAAAACAATCATTTATTTGGACGTCCTTTACATACAAGATTTATAGTTATATTATATGACACATACCTCAGAATCAAAGAGATAATAATTTGTTGGTGCATGGAAACGAGAACACACCATCCTTCTAGTTTGATGCACACAGCAATGGTTTTCATCGTTAGGATTGAGATATCATTTGACCCGACCTTGCTATCATCATTCTATGGATTTTTGCATATCTTATGTACGTGATGAATCCTATGTGATTTATGTTATTTGGCTGATTAATCCATGTATAACACAATATATTATGATTTTCTCTTTCCACTGCCATATATTTCTCTCTTGATATATATATATAAATATATATATATATAAATATAAATATATATATATAAATATATATCACTGACGTTTCTCAACATTCACCATAGACCGTAGCACTAACACACTTTCAGATTTCTCACAAGGCAAATTACCAGAAAAATGATTCATTGTGTTCGTATCTACATCACATCCTAGCGGGCGCTGAAATGACCTACCTGTGTCGATAGAGCCCTAAAACAGAAAAAAAAACCAACAAAAAACAAAAAACAAACAACAAACAGACATCCTAGTTTTAATGGGTTTTAATAACCTTACAATGTTTTAGATGAAAAGTAAATTCTAGTTTTTAAAAAACCAATGACAATCACAAAAACATCGGAACAATTTGAGGACAAAAAAAATGTTCACTTCCTAGGGCAAATGATGTCTATATGAATAAATTTTTAAAACGTAATTGCATATGACACCAAAAAAACATTAAACTTGATAATTCTACTTATTATCCATCAAGCTACTTGATATACTTGCATACATAACACACACTGTCAATATCTCTTTTAGCCTAACTCTATGCCTTTCTACTGTCATTATCTTCATCATTGTGTACCTTAATGTCAAACCCATTGCTCATCATTGGTCTGTGATTCCATGGTTTCTGTAACTCTACTACAAAATACTTGTAACCCTGATGATAACAGTCTCACTGCTACCATCCCCCCTATTTCTTATAGTAGATAGTTTTGAGTCTGTAGTTTTAGATTTAATGATTGACCAACCAGTTACCCCACAATTTCCTTCTGCATTTTGGGATCTAACGTATAAGTGTGATTTTTTTTCCCCTCTCTCTCTCCCCTGCCCCGACCCCCTGAACTTATCCTGTCTTTTGTCTGCCTACTCTCGTGTCCGTCGGGACACACAGTCTGGCCCCATATCTTTTTCGAAAAGCCTCTCCTGAAGCGAGTCGCCATGTACAAATAGGAGTGATGAAGTCGTAGGTTTTAATTGGCATTGGTTGGCTTTCTTGCCCCTTTTTTTGTCTTTTGTAAACTTCCTTCTGTTTGTTTTTTATTCCTTTTCCATACAATTCGGTTCCTTTTTCATTATTATGATATTTAGCCAAGTAAATAGAGGTAGTAGTATCAAGTTTTTTGGTTTTCATCTCTTATTTCTTGTTTTATTTCTTTCCTTTGAGTTTTAAAAAATTTTGTTTATTATCATACAATATCTTCTCTGTTTTTTCTTTTGCAACGTAGGCTTGCTCATTTATTTTCCTGTTTTAATTGTGACTTTACCTTTGTTAGAGTCTTTCTCATCTACGGGGAAAATTAGTAATACGAAAGGCTTTATAGTCTTCATGTGTAGATTGTTGTTTGTTGTTGGGAATCTCTTATTTGATTTGTTTGGGTTTTGGAAGTCTATAAGTATAGGGATTGAAACCACTCTTGTACCTGAGTTCATTTTTTAAGCGGTCTAGAGAGTTAAGATGATATACCTGGCCTCAGGTAATTTAGTCTTGAAGACACCTGTTGCAATGAGGTAGTTGTCAGAGATCATTATCCTGATCATGTTCTAGATTTGAAGTCGAGGACAATAACACTGACATATCTTTTCAAAGAACATCGACACTCTCAATTTTCTATTTGAAATGGCCAAATACCTTCTTATTGGGTATGAAAATTTAAAAGTTAATGTTGAAAACCAAAAGAGCATTAGACAATGTCAAATAGCTTCTTTAAAAAAAATTTATTTGCATTTTTGGTCTTTTTCTTTTATCAGCCTTTTTCATCAAGCTTCCCTTTGCCATTATGATTTAGCTTTTTAAACATATTAGTTTTCGTTATATTTTTAATTTTTTTTTTTATTGTTGTGACTTCAATTTTCCCCCTCTTTGTACATCCTACGAGATCAAAGTAGTCATTTATTGAGGCTTTAGTTAAATTTGATATTAGAGACAGTGTTTTATATATGAGTATATACGTATGTATATATATTCTCTTTTTTATATATAATTTCTGGTCATTTCCAGCTAACAAACGTTTCTGGTGACATCTGGTTCCGACACCCCCATGTTGTGTTTGTGTCAAATGATTCATGAATGTCCAAAGCAGCCACACACAAAATAGGATGGTTAAACCAATCTCATATAGGATGGCAGCTCCCTTCCCAAAGTACCGTGACCGGCCCCCGTTACCCCCTATCCTCGTTTAGACTTATTGGTTATTGTTGTTTTGTTTTTTACTTCATACAATTGCTCACTCAGGGCTTCTCGTCTTTTAATATAATGACATGATAACAATTTCAATTAGTGATATAATGAAGATTTTATCTAATATATAAAGTATTTTAAGTGTATGTACACAGCCTGCCACATTTGGGCTTGTTGTGTGTAGTTACTCTAAAACAAATACATTTTAGTCATTTATCTTTTATCTTCATTGCTTTTTGTCAAACATTTGTTTTCTTAATGAATTGTTGGGATTTTTCCCCCTCCCAACATTTAGTTGATTAATGGCCCTGAATTAAAATATAAAAATATGAAACAAAAATGTTACTACAGTCTTCCTTTTGTTTCTTTCTCATCCTTCTTTTCATCTGTCACTCTCTCACTCTAGCTCTACCCATTTTTCATTTTTTTAAAAGCAACGTTTTATCATCATATATTCATGTCCATCTTTAGTCTTGTCCTGATGGTACCACCACAAAAACTACATCAAAAGCAATATAGAGATGACCACTTTATTGTCAAATCATATTCCCAGTTTGTCTGCCCCTAGCCCTATCTCATTGACCACTTTTTCTCGTATTTTGTTTATTCTCTCATAGCAGAAATTATCGTCCTTTAAAATTATCGTTCAAAACAAAAACATACAAACAAAAGGGAAAAAAAAAGAAGTTATGTCTTTGAGTTGTGTATCTTTCTTTTTTTTGTTTTATGTCCTACAGAATTTTTCTTGTGAAATATTTTTATATATCCAGATTGTGTTTTTCTTTTTTTGTATTTCATGTTTTTTTTTGTTTTTTTTTAAACTTGAAAATTTCACTTGATTACGAAGTGTATGGATGTGTATTAATGATGTCATCACCACCCTCATTGTAATTTATGAATTTGCTGTGATTGTGTTGGAATGAGAACTTCCTGTGTGTGTTTTTTCACATTCCTGTAAATGCTGCCAAAGGTTTGTGTTGGTGCATGTTGGACTGGACACCCGCTTTCCAAAATACCTTACAAATAATACTATTATATATATATATACCAGATTAACACATCCTGGACCTACAATACAAAAGTCTAAATCTGACAGCTCTAGCTTTATCTGTTGGTTTTCCTTTATTGCATGCATCTCAAAGTATTCCTTGAAGAGTTTTTCCCTCATTTTGTTATGATATTACTACTAGTACTACCAGACGTAAAGGTCTCCTCTGTCATGGGGGCTTAGTAGCGTAGCTTTCTCTTCATGAGCAGAAGGTACAGGGTTTGATTACTTTGAGCTTTCACGAGTTGTTGTGGCTCTGGCCTTGTGACTGGCCTTGTGGATTCCCTTGTGGGTGGCCCTGTGGATTCCCTTGTGGATGGCCCTGTGGATTCCCTTGTGGATGGCCCTGTGGATTCCCTTGTGGATGGCCCTGTGGATTCCCCACATTTGATTGATGTGACCTATGATGTTTATGTTGCCAAGGGCGTAAAACTAATAACTTGAAATTTGTCATCTTGCTGTTTCCAAGCACATTGCAACTACCCCAGTCTGTGTGCTTCCCTTCCAACAAACTAACGAACAGGGAATGTCAAAATTGGCTGGTGGAGTTTGGAACTATCTTTTTCCTTTCTAAGAAAGAGTATGATTTCTAAAGTCATCCAAGATCTGAAAATGTTGGCTTCTTTTTGGTCACAAAGGAAGATCCAACAGGGTTTTGTTTAGAGCTTGTAGTTTTAGTGATACAACGAAGCGTCCACCATGGGCCAACAAGGACCTTAGTGGAAGGCAGCATGAATGAAACATGATGTACAAAGAAGAGCAATGAGTGAGTGATGGAAGAATGACCATGTGACGGTAGTAGTACACGCCTGTTGTATTTAATTTATTTATTCATCCATTGGTCTTTGTGTGTGATTCATTCATTCATTGATTGTACAGTTGAAAAGAAGAATATTATACATACACATTATTGAAACGTGTGTTTGGTCGTGGGTGATTGGTGGATTAAAATTTTTCATTAAAAACTTTATGAAATTTATCTTTTTTTTAATCTTTATTTTTTTTTTTTTTGCGCAACTTAATATAATATTTAAAAGAAAATCTGATGATTGTTGCCTTGTTTTCTTTTCCTAATTACTGTGTGATTTCAAAGCTTTCTAGAAGGTCTTTTTTCAATGAGATGATAATATCATTGCTGACAATGGCTTGTACTTGTAGTCCAATTTGAATGACCTAATTTACCTAATCCGACAGTGAGAGGATACAGACAGTGAATTACTACATTTAAAAAAATGTCGATTAACCCATGCCCTGCCCAGGCCACCCTATCAAGTGTGTTTGTGATAAAAATGATTGGTATAAATATTTACCCATTTGCTTTGATCGTTTGTCAGTTCTCTTCGTCATCAACCTCATATTATGACACCCAGGCTATCCAGTCTGCGTATTTCACTCATAGCATTGCTAGAGTTTATGGATCAGTTGGTTGTGTGAAGGTTGACACGGATATCTTGGGATCAAGAAAACGAACATACATAGTGATTGCGACACGACACGACACAACACTACACATAACATACTGCCTGGTTAGGACAGAATTAGGTCATTCAATACCCTAGATTTAGATTCCCTTTTCCTTCATGTTCAATCCGTGAGAAAGATTGAAATGGATGCGATTAGTATACCATTCCTACTATTCTGGCATGAAGACTAACAAACTGGTCTCAATACGACCGTAGATTAAATGCCCTGAACCCAAACCTTTTTTAAAATTTTGTATTAGTAATAAAGCAATGACTGGTATGTGCCTATTGTTAATGTCGTAAAAGTGTGAAGAATTTGATTTGTGACGGTGATAGAGATAAACCAAACGGTGTCTAAATGATGAGATTAACTGATTGATTTTAATGTATATATTTTTTGCACTATTCATTTTAAGAAAATATTCAATTGAAGTCATTAGCTGTGGTCTACATATTGGAAATCAGTTGCTTGATTACTAAGAAGAAAATGTATTAGTTGGATGATGGTATTTTTGGGAGTCGTCCCATATTTCCCCTTGCTATGTCGGTTCTTATTATAGTCTGACCAAATAAGCCCTCTTGGAATGTTCTTTATGTGAATATTTGATAGCGTTACTTTTGAGTGGTGACTACTTTGGTTTGTTTGAAACGGAATCTGAGTGGAAAGGAGAAAAGAGATGGAAGGTGTTCGATGTTCCATGCATTTCCCTGTTTGCGGACGGTGCAGTGAACTCGTTGATCCACTACTGGCTTTATTGTATGGATGCAAGATGCAGATTGAAGTGTGAGGACACGATTCTAGATCAGTGCCGTCATTATACATGGCTGAATCAATAGACTGTTTAGACCGTTATTCTTACTCAATCTCAGTCAAAACATGTCCAGTATCATTGCTTATCTTGTGACTGAAGTGGAGAAATCTTGATCAGAAATATTTGCTTGATAGTTTGTAGATGGGTGTCTGGTCGTGTGACTGCTTGACTCATTTGAAAGAAAACAGAGTTTGACACATCATATGGAATGGATGTATAGGTAGTGTTACAGTTAGCTTCCTGACACCGAAAGGTAAACCAGGTGATGAAAAGAAAGTTACAACTAGCAATGCACCAAGGATGATGAGTATGATGATGTGCTCTGGAAAGTGAAAAATACTGTTTGAAATGAGTTTCTTCAGTGAATCCTATGGACGTTTCTATTATGCTGTGTGAGTACCCAAAGTTTCATTGTTCCAAACAATGGTGCACAAAGCGTTGGATGGGTCGGTCGAGGAATGACACGTCAACCCTTGCTTTTATTGGTGTGAAATAGCAAATTGTGTCAAAAGAACTGAAAGCCAGTGACTGGGTCCGTGTAATGTGTACGTGAATAAGGTGAGAGGGACTGTGAGACCAAATCACAACTGGTAATTCATCAATGGCATAGCATTCAATTTCAATACACACAGCATTTTGATTTGAAAGCTAGAGGAATATCAAAGCATCCCGGATCACTCCCATGACGACTTCGGCAACACTCTTCCACCACATCTGTTGACAAAAGAACGCATTGGAAATGACGCGACTGTCCAAAGATATCGGATAACTGCCATAACACATCGGATGTGTGTTTGATAGCAATATGGAACCTTGGGTGTGTGTAAGAATGAAGTTTCTTATCCTGGAAGATGTGTCGTGTAAGGTGACCACAGACCCTTTCTACAATGATTCTTATTGTTATAGCTTTTATCTCCTACTCCTCAAGGAAAATCTGAATTGATGCGGTCTTAAGCCCAATTAATGATGTGACTTTGGAGAGAAGTAAATGATCAGAAATAGAAAGAAAGAAAGAAGTGATTGTTTGATCAAATTAGTAGAAGTGATGAAATGTCCAGGACAGTTATATCTATATGATGATAATGGTATGGAAAGCATAGATAACGTTAGTACCATGTGACCCATTATTGATGGCAATGCTGGTAAGCATGAGCAACAAGTGAAGCTGTCCAATTTCTCTAATATATATACATATATCTCTCTTAGCTATAACATGTGTTGTATGACCAATGACATTTAACCTAGTCATCCTCTAGACAGCTTTTCCACAGCAGTGAATGATAAAAGCATGTATCCTGCCAGTTGGTGAGTTTTTGCCTTTCATCTTAGCACTTGGTTTTCTGGTTTTCTATGCTTTTGGTGCAAATTTCTTTGTAAATTGGTTTGTTTGTTTATTTTTTGTATGATGTTTGTTTTCATTGGTCTGTACTCTAATCTGATTGGTTCACAGTTTGAAATACATTGATGACTTTGACAGGTGGAATCATGTATGCTGTGTCACCTTGGGAAACAATATATCATCACGTTTGGATGAAATGAATTTCTCTTGCATGAGCTTTTTTAACATTTTCAACTAATCCTTATGGATCACAAATTATGATCAATTATGATCTGTCTTTCATCATTCCACTAATGATAGTTATGTATTACATTAAATGCCAATCCACTGTGTAAAAGACATTAATTCATTAAGAGCCATATTTGTACTCTATTATATTTCACGCTTTGATAACAATCTTTGATGATATTTTCTATTATATTCATTTTGAACAAACAAACAAAACTATTAAAAAGTACTCTTTGTCTTGGGGCCCAAATTGGATTAGATGATCTTATAAATTAGTGTCTAATTATGACATCACAAAAATCTCTTTCCTTCATCCAAATACATATCTGGTCCACATTCCAATGTGTTTTGTTTTTTTGGCAAAGTACTATTGTTATGCTATACACTACTTTTCAAACAGTCCATAGATTTTAGGGTTTTAGAACAGAACATATAATATGTTATTCTCTAACTGCCTAAGTCCACTGAGTAAACTTTTATTTTACCTCCAGCAGCGCTTATTTTATTGCTATAGCTATAGACTACACTCCTTTCCTAGACATTTCATATTCCTTATATTATATTATAGTTGAAAACTAATCTTCTCATCCCAAACCTCATTATTACAATTATAATAGAATTATTTATGTTGGGGCAAATTTTGCATATTTTTTATATGACTTTTATATTTTAATCAATTGAAAATGGTTATGTTGTATATCATCGGCTTTTTTAACACGTACACATTCCAAAATTTGTTTGTCTTGACTGTGTTTGAAATTGCTCAAGCGTGTTGTATTTCCATTGGCCTCTGTGTGTTGGTGGTCCTGTCATTGATTCATTTCCCTATGTCCCCATCACTCACAGTCCTTTGTGTACCACCATAAGTGTGCTGTGACGTGCTCTACTCTTGGTGTGTGTACTCTTCCTACTTGTGTTTCTAATGCTGTGTCACTGATTCACGTCCAACACCTTCCCTCCATTCCCTGACACTACCGTTGTGTACCATCATCAGTGTGCTGTGATCTGCTTTTGATGTGTTGTCTGTCTCCCCTTGTTCGACTATTTCATGGTTATGTCCCTTTGAACCCACTAACCAAGAATTTCCCCCACCTTTTTTCCTCCCTTTGATATACAGTAACAGATTAGAAAGCTGTTTGATCCCCCCAAAGGCAGCGTAAGACAGGCCATTACACCACTACTGTTTCCAATTATGCTTTTCTAGCTCAATTTGACATTTTATTTTTTTCCTCTTTTGCTTCACACTCTGTAACTGTAACCATTTCTTTCTATATTTCAGTTTGCGATTGTTTTAAAGATGTATTTGAATGAAAAAGGAAGCTCGTTTTGTCGTTATTCACGTAGTCAAATATTACTTTTTTTTTAGAAGAAATGTGAATAAATGCATTATGGGGTCATGACACGGGATTAACGTTTCTCACTGGTCAATGTTTATTTATTTATTTTTAAAAGTTCATTTTCTGTTCCTGTATGGGAAGAATTAGAAAAAGTGGAATTTTGTTCATAACACTAAAACCTAGTCAGAAAAATTTTGGAACTGGATTTTAAGAAGAGGCTGAAGTTTACCGTCTATTGTTTTCAATTTCACTAAAAGAGAAAGTAATGTTTCCTGTTAATAACTGAAAAAAAAAGAAAAGAAAAAGAAATGTGAGTGCTGCAGAAATCAAACTTTTAAGGATATGGGGATTTGGATGGTATCCTAATATGCAATTTCACTTTCTTGTCGAGTTGTGTTCATTACAAAATGATGCTGAAAGAAAAAAGGGATGAGATGTTGAGATCCAGTTTTGATGTTACAACGTAGTAGGTTATGTGGAGAGTGAAAAGTGCCGTTAAGATTTTCAAATATTATGCTCAACGAACAGGGATGGTTTTTTTATATATTTTTTTAAATTATTGAACAAATAATTTGAAATAGTAACAGTAATAGTTAACCATCATAAGGCCCTTTGTGAAACTCCCAACAATCTATTAACCTATAACTATAACCTTCACATTATGTATATCAGATCACTTTTTCAAGCACGTCAATTCAATTCTTGCTTGAATCAAAAAGTCATTATAATTTTCCCTGTCAAATTAATTTCACTTTCATAAATCTTTCTGACACATGTATCCTAAGTTTAGGCATAAATGTTTTTCTGTGATAGCAGCTTTCAATATATTTCTTATTTGTGCTATTTTGCAGTCCATCTGTATGTCTATCTATCGTTTCTGTATCACCTAATTGCTACAATAATCACTGTTTAATAATAATAATAATAATACTATGAATGAAGTGCAAGTCTAACAACACAACTTCAACTCTCTTCTCTCTCTCCCCGTTTGACGTATCTTTTGGTTTTAAAGAGAGAGAAAAAAAGAATATATGGAATGGAGATTTGCCATGCATGCAAAGAACGAATAATGAGTGGGATATATACGAATATGATAGAGGGGGAAAAGTGAGTTAGTTTGGGGACAGCCTGGGCAGTTAGGAAAGGTTTGAAAAGGAGATGAAGTGAATATCCGTATACAGTTAGAGAAAGTCTTATTTTATTACTAACTTTCTTGTCTGGATCCTGTTTTAACCACACTGACATGTTCACGGTCAAGGGTTAAATAAATGCTTTGTTAATGATAATCTAAAATTTGCCTTAAAATATTCACTGGACTTGGCATAGATATTATTATTATTAACAACTTTAATAAATTTGGCAAAGGTAACTACTCTATGACGACATGTAGGACATATTTGCCTGACAAGGCGAACAAATGACAGCGTAGACTGGTCACATACCACAAACTATAGCATGTAGAGGGTTAATTATTTATACATTTGTTGTAAGAGTTACGAGCTGAGAAAAGATGATGATTGAGACTTTCAGATTTGATCTACCAACTGTACCATCCTTCCTACCAATGACACCCACCCCACCCATCTTGCTGCATGGAACGTTGGAATGTTTTCCCTCCTTACAATTCATAATACATATGTCACATTTCTCACGTTTGCTATAGTCATAATATTATTTGTGAACATGAATGCATTGACAACCCATTTTTGTATTATTCAACTTTTGAATGCTGTAACCAGTGAAATATGAAAGAAATATTCCACAATTACAAAGGATAATACATTTAAAGAGAGTAAGTGATGATAAATGATTTTTAAGAATATTTTTTATTTGTGAAATTGATACATTGAAATATAAACTTTTCATAGTAAAAACTCTGCTACCGATCACATAGGCCCATTTTAATTTCTTTGATTAATGTTTCCCTTGATAAATAAGAATATTTTCATAAGTTTGTTAGCATTTCAATCACTTACTTAAATATCTGAGTATTTG
This sequence comes from Tritonia tetraquetra, assembly GCA_030265355.1. Lineage (NCBI taxonomy): Eukaryota > Metazoa > Mollusca > Gastropoda > Nudibranchia > Tritoniidae > Tritonia > Tritonia tetraquetra. The sequence continues at coordinate 18,497 of JARBEQ010221825.1, forward strand.
ATTACTTTACAATTACCCTGGTAACTTGGAATTGTATTTGATGCAAAACTTTAAACTCCACTCTTAATTGTTAACAAATTGTACAAATGTCATGGTTTGATATATGTACCTCTCTAAACTACCCTCCATCTCCCCCACCCCCTTAATTGATTCCCTCCCTTTTGCCTGTACCCTCTGGTGTGAATATTTTACCTCCCCCCCTCCTTGCCCATCTGCCTGTACCTCCTTCCTCATCCCCTAGCAGGAAGTGTGTGATAACATGAGGATGCCTTCTAATTTCACTGTGGAATTCCAAGTGAGTGATTTTAATTAACCTTGCTGCCTGCCAGCCTAGTAGTTACTAGTATTTACATGAATGAAGACCTGCCAATACCTTATTGTTGTTCTTGGTTCTAAGGAAAATAGGTGTTCAAACCTTTATACTTCATTCATCGTTTTAACAACAGCAACAACAAAAATTGGACTTATCTCATAATCAAAAGGGAAAACTACACAGCTGTTGATGTATTTATTTCATACCCTGTTCTTCTATACATCTGGTGCAAGGGGTGAATAGTATTTAAAAAACAGAAAAACACAAATCTATGCGTGGTTTCCATAGTTACTGCATGACATGCTATTTACTACTGTAGACATGCGACATGTGACAAACGCAATACTGCATTCACGATCATAGCAGACAGACAGTCGATACTTGTCATTCATACTGTATTCACGATCATAGCAGACAGACAGTCGATACTTGTCATTCATACTGTATTCACGATCATAGCAGACAGACAGTCGA
>JARBEQ010221825.1:19383-34075 GCA_030265355.1 Tritonia tetraquetra
TACTTGTCATTCATTTCATTTTCTACTCGTTTTTGTTCCGTTCTTCTTGTTGCTCTTGGATTGGCAGGTCTTGTCATGTTTTAAATTTTTTTTTTTTTTTTTTTAAATCTTAAATTTTTTTTTTTTTATGACCAACGTAGTAGCAAAATCTTGTTGATTAAAAACAAGTTTATCAATGGTATTAATTGTATTTTGGGTTTTTACTGCCCAGGGTTACTTCATGGAAAAGTTTATACAGTAGTATCCGGTTAAACGCACGCCAGATAAAAGCACGCTTCGGGTAAATGAAAGGCTGAGAACTATAACCGATTTTTTTTCTATATAATCAGTATACTGTTATACTACTTTTTATAAAGGCACGCATCTCCTAAACGCACGCTACCCGTGCCTTCCGAGCACCGTGTGTTTAACCTGAAACTACTGTAATAACATGAAGCGTTTACTCTGGTTTTCACTAACACTAATAAAAGTGTGTGCGGTCTGACTAGCTTCCTATTGTTGGCAATAATTTGATTGAAATAGGAGAGCTTGGCCTGGTTTTTATTAATGTCCTTTCACCTCCATCATCATCCTTACCACCAGCACCACCATTTTCTCAGCACCTGGAAGTGGAAGGACACATCTGTGTCAGCGCCGGCTCGTTTGACATTTTGCTTTGTTTGAATGATGAGGCTTTTATAACAAAATGCATTATGCTGTGGCGGTTAATGAATTAATTTGCCCGATTCAATGAATCATGAAGTGGGGTAAACATGTTTGGAGAATACATGTATAACAGTAGATATTCTATCATTGCCTTCACTTTTGTAAGTTTGTTTTTGTTTTTAGACGTATGTTTTTGTACCCGTCTACAGGAAACCAATACTGTTGTTTTCATGATGACATAATGCGTTTTGTTAACGAGGCCTCCATCATATTGTCATGTAGTAGTTTTCAAATGTTCCTTGCATTCATTGTCACAGATTTAAAAATAAAACAACAAAAAAACTCCAACTGTTAAGCAAGCCTGCCAGGTCCTGTTTTGTTCAAGGACTCATCTTGTTGAATGGCCACTTTGTGTTTTGTCATCATATGGCCTGCTTTCATTATTTAATTGAACTGTCCTGTTTTTATTTGGGGGGTTTTTCACAATTTTCTTTTTCTCTAATTAATGCCCTGTTTGTCTGTAATTAATGTCCTGTTTGTCTGTAATTAATGCCCTGTTTGTCTGTAATTAATGTCCTGTTTGTCTGTAATTAATGTCCTGTTTGTCTGTAATTAATGCCCTGTTTGTCTGTAATTAATGCCCTGTTTGTCTGTAATTAATGTCCTGTTTGTCTGTAATTAATGTCCTGTTTGTCTGTAATTAATGTCCTGTTTGTCTGTAATTAATGCCCTGTTTGTTTGTAATTAATGCCCTGTTTGTCTGTAATTAATGTCCTGTTTTCGTAGGTGTCTTGGATTGGCAGGCCTGTTTAAGCTGTGAATATAGGTATTTCATTAACAAATGCATTGAACATTGGGAAACTGAATGACCTCCAAGACAATGGGGGAGTTGACAATTCATTATTATTTCTTCTTTTTTGTTTTAAAAGAAACGTAATGCAGTACGTAGAGGAATTTGCCCAGATTTCCTTCTCTCTATTTTTGTTTCTTATTTCCATTCTTCCTTTCAGACTATCCGGGCTTCTTCTGAGCAATCTAAAAAACCATCACCACCCTCACCATTTGAGCACTGCCAAAAACAGCTATTGCCAATCCTGCCGCTGCCTGCTGCATGTCCTCATTGCGACTTTAGAAGAAAGATGAAGAAAACAAAGAAAAAAAGTTGTTTGAGGGTTTTAGATGATTTCTAATGCTAATATTGATTTTTTCGATTACAAGAGAGTGACTGCCGTGAATATGGTTATGAATTTTCGTTAAAAGTGTTTGATGATTTGGAATGAGAAGGACATTGTCCACGGCTGGTGTGTGAGACAAGAAAACTCTAGAGAAGTTTATGATTGTGATTTTTTTAAAACGTGCATTAATTTATTGATAGATGTATTTTACGTGTGTGTTGTGCATCTCTTTGCCACATTGGTGTATGCAAAGGAGTGATTGATTTGTTTTTTTTCCTTTTCCTCCACATTCTGTCATAGAGTGTTCAGAAGATTGTTGCATTAGTATTACATGGTTTGTATGGGACTTTCGGGTTCATGAAAAAACTTTTCTCTCCTGCCTCTTTTTTTTGGAAAGTAGATATATATTTTTTTGGTTTCCATTGGCTAGTGCAACTTCAAGCTGTCTTTCCGTAGATGTAAGAATATCACACATTTCCAAGTTTGCAAAAGCACATAGTAAGAACTTCCAGTTCATTTTGTTATTTTATTTGAGCTGCACTGTAAGCGCTTGCATGGCACCGAGCAGCAGCTGGAATTTGTTTGTCTGCAAAAAGGACTTGCAATGCCAACATGTCAGCCGAGCAGATAGAAATATTAGAAAACATTTATAGTGTAATTTGCTAATTTTTTAGACTCGTGTTTTTCAGTCGTCAGTCTGCATGTATGCACATCTGATCATTGCAATGCTCAATGCTCTGGCGATTTATACAAGCAATTCTTACAGAACATGTTTCTTTCCTGAATGTTCTATTTATACAAGCAATTCTTACAGAACATGTTTCTTTCCTGAATGTTTGTGGGGATAAAAAAAAAAAAAGGAAAAATTCCTTGTCATCTGTGTTTGTCTGGTATACGACAATTCTGTCATTTGTATTTGTTTGGGAAGATTGATGCACATTGTAATGTCGTTGTTGTTGTTATGACGAATATAACTACCACTCGTAACCATTTGATGAATTTGTTGTTCATGGTTTCTTCAGTGACTCCTGATCCATCACGCAAGGAGAGTGAAGGACCGAGATGGGGATTCTGATCTTCTTGTCCTGCCTCAAATCCCCCCTCCCACCAGTGTTATCTGTAGTACAGCAGACACCCTCCCCACTTTTTCTTGTTCATATTATTGTAAAAGAAAGAGCAAATAATTGCTCAGATAAAGTAAACGAAATGTGAATTTTTAAAGTCAAAGTGTGACATTTTGGGGGAATTCATAGATTTTAGTTTTCAGTCTTTTTTATTTGGAGAGAAATTCGTTTATTTTTATATTATTTTGGCTTATTAAATTTGTTTTTGAGTTCCAAGATGTGTGACAATTGTAACATTCTCTACTAGCCAACAGATTTGGATCTCACAGTTAGACTATACAAATAATATCACTTGAGTAACAGTGTGAAAGTTTGTCTCGTACTATGTTTTGACATGGTCATTCATCCATTTCATTTTTCTCTGTTTGGTTCATGCTAGAAGATCACATTTAATTCCTTTGAAATAAAAAAATAAAAAAATGGATAAATCAAAGATGAAGTGTGAACGGAAAGTTTTCATTGCTGCCTTTGTGAACATTCACGTGTTGAAAGCTGTTGTTATAACCACAGTATATTCTTTAACTTCCCAGAGATGAAAGTTGTGACGAATGAAATAAATAATGTGTGTCGTAGTATCATTATTTTATTGTTCCTTACTTCCTGCGACCTCTTCATCTTAACCATCATGTTGGTAACACTATTTTCTCGACGTTCTTCTTGTCCTTTCACTAGTGTTTGGCTCTGTTTGCCAGATAACATTATGCAAATTTCAATATTTTAAAACTACTATGCTGAAACACTGTACCATAGCATTGAGTGTGTGTGCGAGTTGTGAAATTCAATTTTGTTGTTTGTACCTGAAGTATGATCGGTTAAAACCAGATTATGGCTTTCATGATAATAGGGTGGAACAACGGAAGAAGGAAAAGGGATTTTAAAACGGCCTTGAATGAATGAATGAAAAAGAGGCCAAGAACTGAATTGTGTTCCAACAATCCTCGTAAGAGGGCGAACAAGAGGAAGAAGTTAAGGAGTGACGACGTGAATCTTTGGAAAAGATTTAGATTTTATAAGAAGACGGCTTTGTAAATTATGTTTATAATCTGTTGTGGGAGTGGGAGAAATTCAAGTTATCTTCTTGGGTGTATGCGTTTGAAAGTGAGTGTCACAAAGAAAGATCTGAGGTCAACGATATTGTGAATTCCATCTTACACCCATGATCCTTTGTGTGAGTGTGTGTGTGTGTGTGTGTGTGTGTGCGCGAGGTTACTTCCTAGGTATGTCAGAGCATTCAGATCCCTTGATACTCACGGTTAATCATCTCTCAGTATCATCATGTGTGGGATGTTGAAATCCTTCCTCAAATTGTTTTTGTTTCCATCACGTCCTGCCCGTCCTGTGCCCCACTACCTCCACCAAGTCAAAACATCACAGCTATCATATCATTTGATCATATCAGATAGAATTTTTAAAGTTTTGAAAATTGTTTTTTGAGTTTTAGGTTTTTAAAGAATGATTTCAAAATGTAATGATTTTGTAATAGAACTTGAATTGTTTGTAGATCTTACCAATAGTTAATAGTATTAATAGCTTCCATCTGAAAGGCTAACTCCGTAAACAATGTTTGAGAAATATGATGTGCAAGGATTCAACCAACACGGTACGAAGACAGCTGCCCTACTGATGGCCCCCCTTCTCCGACTCTAGGATTTTGGATACGAAGAAAAAGCTGATGCCTGGAGCCAATCGTCTTAGCATGAACCATGTGTTGGTGTGTCAGCATTACACAGCCACCAAAGACAAACATGTGTATATATATGATAATAATATAACAATGTTTGTGATTGGTACACATTTTGGTCTCTCTCACACTCACAGTGACATGTCTATACAACACCTGTGTATTTTTGATGCATAATTGTGTTTCTGTCATTTTTATTGGTAAAGAATAACATATGTTATGGTTTTAAGCTGACAGACTTAGTCTTTTTATATAAAATTGTCTTTCAAAATCGATCCATACTTAGTTGTTTTAAGATCCAATTTTAGATTAAACATAATATTAGGATTATTCTGTGAATTGACTTCAAGAAAATACGAAAATTAGGCTTTTAAAAAAAAAAAAGATGTGGATCCTCTTTGTTGATGCCATCTTATGAGAAAAGATAGTGATTTTTTATTTGATACTGAAGGAGTTGGCTGGCCCTGTTTGGATCGTTTTCCCCAAAGTCTAACAGTGAGAGAATAAAATATTTATTTATAATTTATAAATCAAATTAACCTTACACCGAAAGGTACTAAAAGGTTATTGATAAAGAAAGAAAGATAAATCAAATTTTGATTGATCTAATGGTTTCCATCCATTGCATACATATTGTTATTATTATTTTTAATGGATAGAAACGTATATGAATATATGTACATTTCAATTATAATTTTTATTTTGATGATTTTTATTTTTTTTTCGTTTTTTTTCTCCGTGTGTTTGCTTTTTAAAGTCGTAGGAAGTAGATGAATGACGAACCCATCTCATATTTCCCTCCCATACAAATAAATAACTCTCCCTTTTAAAAAAAAAATGACACTATATTGAATAATGTTACACATACAGATAATGATGATGAAGATGATGATAAGATTGTCATTTATTGTCTAGGGTGTACCCACAAAAAAGAATTGTGATATTTCCTGTATGCTGATTGGCTCTTGTCACAGCTGAGCCGATTCAGTGAAAGTTGCATTGTTTTGACAGGTTTCTCCTACAGGTTTCCTGTCAGATGATATAGAGCCAATCAGATTTGTTTTTATATTTTTGTTTGTTTTTTTTTTTTGTTTTTTTTTTAAATTTATAATTTATTGGCTTGTCTTAGTAGGGAGTGTTGTGTGATTCCTCCTTCCCTTTCCCCTTTCCCCAACTGATATTCCTGCCCTCCGTCAGTCAGCGGTGGGTTTATATTTTCAATCTCCTTTCATACTTTATTTTTCTAACAAGTCAAAAGCTTAGTTAAATTTTTTTCTTTGCTGTTGTCTCTTCCATAATAATATATTTAAATCAAAAGTTAGATTTTTTATATGTTGTTTCAAGAGAAAAATAAAATCTAGCACAGTTGTTTTTTTTTTTATCCAAATTTTTGTCCTGGTGATATTTTATTTTAAAAACTTGTGAAAGTTGTGAGATATGGATGGACCGGTGATTGTGAGAGTTGTGAGGTAGATGGACTGGTCATTGAGATTGTGAGAGTTGTGAGGTAGATGGACTGGTCATTGAGATTGTGATTGTGAGAATGAAAATGTAAAAACTTCCAAGGGACAACAAATCTGGACGCCTTGTCCTTCTGCTTTCACCCAACTACCAACACCAGTCCTCACAGTCCTTGCTCCCTTTGTTTCATCAGTCGCAACACAGTGTGTTGGGATACTGGCCGGACTGACAACATGCTCTCACTTATTCAAATTGAAAAGCTCTTTTACACATCTCTTGTCTGTATTCTTCTATTTGTCCTTTGGAAGTTCTTACATTTTCATAAAGATTCACCCGTTGGTCCATGACTTTCAGCCCTCATTTTATTGTGATGGTGAGAAGAAGATGATGGATGGAATGGCCATGAGAAGAGGACTGACGAGTGTTGTGATTGTGATGGATGGAGACGGTCTCCATAGTGTGTAGTGGTTACGTGCCGAGGTCTGGGTTCAAGTCTTGCCGTGTGCAGGATTTTTTCTCTGGACCTTTCAAGTAGAATCTTCATCCTTTGATATGACCACCTGTGTTGAAAAGGGCGTAGCACTTTTCCGTCATGTCCCCCCAATTGGCGGACAATTGGAATTTCCCTTACTGTCACAAGCTGTACTGTTACTGAAGATTTGGTGCAGTTTTATGAGTAAACTGATGAGCAAGTGACAATTTTAGGACGCTACCCCTTATTTTTCTTATTGCCACCTCTGTGACAGAAATGTGTTAAAACATTTTTTCGAAGATGGAAGGACAGGCTATGAGAAGAGGACAACTAATGTGATTGTGAGAAGGTGGATGGACTGGTCTGGCCTGGCCAATGTGACATTTAAACGTTATAAATGCTGTGCTCTCTGAATGAGAACCAAAATAGTACAGTAAAACTTTGTTATTATTATACTGCCTCTCCTCATTAAACTCCAATTCTCGCGTAACGCTTGCTTTCCAGTTGACACTGTGGCTCAGTGGTCATCATGCCACTCGACTTCGGAGTGCGGAGGACCAGTTTCAAGTCCTACCTAGTGTGGAATTTTTTCTCTGGACCTTTCAGAGTTTTCATGGCTCTGCCCTGAAGATTCGCATGGAATCTTCTCAAGTTCTATTGAACTGCCTTTGACATAACCTTTGTGTGTTAAAACGGGCGTTAAACTTCAAAGTTTAGAAATTTTTTTACCGCTGCTTTTTGCCATAGTAAAGATCTGATAATTTGTTCACTCAAAACCTTTTTTTAAATAATGTCAACTTTCTTTTGGCGGTATTAATAACAAGGTTTTACGGTAGTTAGTAACCATCAACTTGGAATTTGAATAATATTTTTTTAAAACCCTTAACATGCCAGGGTTTTTGGAGCTAACACAAGGGTTGCTTATCTTGGTCAAAGGGCAAGAATCATGGAAATACTACCTCTTTGTAGAATTAGGGTTGCTTACCTTGGTCAAAGTCAAAGGGCAAGAATCATGAAATACTATCCCTTTGTAAAATTAGCAGAGTTGCTTACCTTGGTCAAAGGGCAATAACTCCTGGAAATACTACCTCTTTGTAGAATTAGGGTCGCTTACCTTGGTCAAAGGGCAATAATCATGGACCTACTACCCCTTTGTAGACACGGCAGGGTTGCTTACCTTGGTCAAAGGGCAATAACTCATGGAAATACTACTTTGTAGAATTAGGGTTGCTTACCTTGGTCAAAGGGCAATAACTCATGGACATACTATCCCTTTGTAGAATTAGCAGGGTTGCTTACCTTGGTCAAAAGGCAATAACTCATGAAATACTACCCCTTTGTAGAATTAGCAGGGTTGCTAACCTTGGTCAAAGGGCAATAACTCGTGAAATACTGTCCGTTTAGCCAAACCACAGTTGTCCATGGCACGTTAAGGGTTAAACCTAGGCAAGGTGATAAGAGCATGAGTATATACTGGTATAGTACAGTCAAACCTTGTTACACCCCATTCTCTTTTATACTGCCCTGGTGTAACCAGGTTTTACTATAATACTATTATAAAAATAATTTGCACACGATCAAAGAAACAATTTCAACTTCTTTTTTTTATAACATTGGTTTATTTGTTAATTCTTTTGTTAAATGATTGCTAGTTCAATCACCTCGAAAACAAGAATGGAAATGATTACAAAACCCAGTTGCAGACAGATAAGCGATAAATTCATTACATTATGCACAGAAACCTTTTGCCAACAGTAGTAGTGTTCAAATTCTTATCATAGACAAATCTGAAGGAGTTGAGTGTAATAATTTCCCTGGATTCATTTGGAAAAGTACTTGTGTATCTCCTATTTTTACATTTTTCTTTCTTGATCAGATACTTTTGGCTGTAAGTTCTTTCTTTCCTCTTTCTTTATCATTTCCTGTTCCATCTTTTGGATTTCCGGTTTACTTTCAATGAATAAACTTGAATCTACTTCTTAGGAATACGGCTTCTTTTCTTTGCATCTATATCATCAGATTTCTTCCTAAGGCAATCTCAGCTATCTCATGGTATAGTTCCTAGTTGTTTACACTGAATTTTGTATTGAATGTAAAATGTACAATCTAGTGAACACTATCTCATGGTATAGTTCATAGTTGTTTACACTGAATTTTGCATTGAATGTAAGATGTACAATCTAGTGAACAATCATAAATATGAGGTTCTGTCTAAAACCTACACACTACACAATGTACAACCCTTTGTTGTCATTCAAAGACCTCTCACTCTTATCTTATTGTGTTGGGAGTTTCATAAAATTAGAAGGGATCAATCAGTTAGACAGTCTGGGCAGGAATTGGTCGATGCTTCAGTTGGAAATGGAAATTGTTCGACCACATGCCGGTTTTTCTTTTAAATTTCCCATTTCACCCATTCATTATTCAGTGTCTGCGTTAAAGTTTAAAAATGCTATGGACAATTTGGTTTTTGATAAATCTGTCTTTGCTGTGAGTGTGAGCCGAGCACTCTTAACAGTCCAATGTCATCTTTATTAAGCAGATGATTCTCTTCAAATATAATTGTGTAACTAATGGCAAATGGTACAACAATGGAAACTTTGCAAAACACACATAGACCATGACCATAGGTGTGACCAATAGCTTTTTTCTTGGTGACGATAGAAACATTCTCCGATCGTCTTACAACAGCTATTGGGCCGAACGAACGTAAACAAATGATAGCTTTTGCACACGCTACTAACAGCAGCGGGTGGGGTCAAGTCCACCTGCAAGACCCTATCGTCAGGGTCTATGGTTACGGGCGTGTTTCGCACTCTCTAATATTAGATGGTACATTTTTACGAGTTGATGATAACAATAAAGATCCCAAATGATACTATAATTATAATATAAGATAGAACCTGTAGACAAGCATGACATAGATAAAAAGGCAAATTGATGGAATTGGAATGAGATTCTGTATCAAAAGCAAATTGAAGGAATGAGATTCTGTATCTATGGGTATTTCTAAATGATTCCTGGTGAAGCGTCCCTCCCCGTATCAATATGGTAAGATACATATAGTATATATATAAAAATAGTAAGCTTATAAGGCAAGCATAAAATAAGTGAATTTATGTGAAAAAAATTACATATGAATATCGTCAATGTAATTCTCTCTAAACAGGTTTGGAGAGATTTTTCAAAAACATTTTTTTTCCTGTTTTGCCCTTAGAAGGAAATCCCCCACCTTCTCTATGTGATGCTTTGGGACCTCTGACCTCTGAAAGCAAGGTATACAATCTTCTGCTTCCATATGAAACTCTAAACACTTAAGCAAAGAGGATTTTATTCTTGACCGAACTTCTTCTGCTTGTTGTGCGAAGACCTAGATCTGACGTACGTGGTTATAGAATAATAGGGGGCGCAGGTTTTTTGCCTCTCGTGAAAAATTGTACTCTGTGGACTTGCACAGTTATAGAATTACGACAATATGATAGATTAAAAAAAAAGAATTTGCCATGCATACATAAATTCCTCAATTTTGTTTTTCAAAGCATATGATATAAATACATATATGTATTGGTCCCATAATGTCTAGTTAATAGTCAAATGACATCAGCCTTAGCATATAAATTCATAAGGTCTTTTCCCATACGATTCATGATTTTACGCAAGAGATAGACATGTACTTGTAACATTTCGGCTCCAGCATTGAAATTGAAGTGATTTGAGCAAGCTTTTAAAAAAAAAAACGTTCACAACTTTTCAACTCCAACTATCTGAGCTATCACAAAATATTGTTACTCTCAGGGCACATTTCCCTCCATTTTGTTTGTGATTTAAGTTTACGGAGTAATTGGTTTTATATCATAATCAGAGGGTTTTAGTTTCAGTTTCACACTTATGGCGGGGAAAAACGGTAAGCATTTAAAGCATTTTAAGCATTTTGCAAGTTTAACTTATTGAAAAAGAGATAGAAAATCTATAATAATACAAAAACGTGCTAAAATTTTGGTTAAGCCTCAAGACTTTATTAGGTAACACGTCTGTGAAATTTTGCATGAAGATAGGGCGTGAAGTTTTGTAAAATTCAGTAGTTTGGGAATATTTGACATTAATTGTAATTGTTCCATTTCTCCCCCTCATTGAAACCAAAACAAGGCCATTTTTAATTCACCTTTGCGGACCAAACAGTTTGAGCACCTTGTGGAAGAACCTTCTCTCAGGTGTCAGCCAAGATGAGTTTGGAGGTTGCTTAGAAGGGAAAAGGGTTTTGCAGGTTATCAACTTGTAAAAACTTACAACTATAACCAAGGCTTACACATAGACCTGCTTACAAACATTCACATTGTATCCAAGATCAACTCTTTAACACAAATCACACTGTCTCAGCAGTGACGTTATGACATATCATTCCTTTACAAACAAAATCCCCAAATAAATGAAATGCTATAAAAATAGAAAAATATTTGATTTGCTCCATAAGGCATAAACAATAGCAATGAGTTTTCTGTAAAACCAGAAAATAATATATCAAAATCATTATGGAAAAAAAATAAAAAAATGTTGACATTTCCCAATATCAGCTGTGTGATACTACCATTCACAGAAGCATTCAACAGATATAAAATTGATACACACCAATTTCCACACACTAAAAAATGAGTAAGAGAACACATTGAATATTAATCACTGCTAGCTTGCAAGTGAAATACCGTAGCAGATAATTGACAGCAAGAATGGCTTTGTATATTAGATATATGAAATATTATAGATGATGATTTCAAATGGTATACGTCGACATTTCATGAAATGAGACAAGAATATAATATTATCATATCAATGTCAACCAGTACACATTTCTTACAAAAACTTAATGAAAATAAATAGTGGATGAAAACAAAATGTGGTCCATCAACGTTCTAATTTAGAAAGATTTTCCATCTCCATATAACCTACACTAAACTCTGGTTAAAACATAAATTGCCTTAAAAAACATAAGAAATAAACATTAACCAGATGAAGCACTTCTTGATGGCTTCAGTCGGAAACCAATCAACTCGAAAAAAGGAAATTTTCCAGGAGGCACAAAAAACTATCTGTATCATTTAAAATTGTGTTTATACTTTACCTCACATTACAAAAACGAAAAAGAGCAACCTTTTTTATTGTGTTATCAAAATTTGTGGTGACATGCTATATTTTGTAAGTATTTTAGACATTCAAATACCAAAATACCAAAATTCACGAGGAGTTTATTGGTTTGCACAGTTTGTTTGTTTGTTTTTTGCTGTTTTAGAGCTCTATCGACACAGGTTGGTCATTTCAGAGATCGCTGGACTGAATGGTTTGAGACAATATATAATTTACTATATTCATAGATCCAATGGACATGAATCGTTGATCAGGTGATAAATAGAGGCGTTCTGTTGGGTTTTCAACCGAGTTATTTTTCAAACTACGTTGGAAACATTCAGATAAAGAAAAATATCCGGAATTTTTTTTACAAGCTTTGGAGTTGATTGGTTTGTGGCCAAAGCCATCGTTATGTTTTAGAGGAAATAAATGTAGGCTATATATACTCACACCTCACCAATCTGCCTTACATACACATACACGCATTACATGATAACCTTCTATCAAATCGTGACGAATTGAAATTATTTAGAGACCAACGTAAAGTGAAGCTGAATAAGAAATGAATCCACAGTATCGAAGGACGCAGATTGAAAAAAGAACAAAGACTTAACCTGAAAATCACTCAAAGAAAACCAATGTTAAAAGACAACCACAGACATACCACAAAATAAAGGCATTTCAATAGGAACAATATCACATCTATCCAATTCCATGGAATGTTGTTGTGGTTAACATTGCTCATGTTATTTCTCTCTTGGGGGATATTTCAAGTATGGAATTTCAATTTCAAATGATTGTAAAATTTTTTAATTCTATGAACACAAATCTGCCTGTTAATATTTTGACAGAAAAAATGAAAAATGAAAAAAAAACATGTTATGTGAAATATTTAAGTGCAATTCATTAAAAAGAGTGAAAAAAAATTAAAATAAATAAATTAGAGAACATCAGCAAAAAAGAAATGCAGCCAAAATCCATACCACATGATTACAGTTTAAAAGTTTTAAATATGAAAAAGAGGGAAACCTGTTACAAATGAAGCAATTCTACCCAAAAGTGGGACTATCACCAAATTTGGTTGTAGCGGTGGGGTAAAATATATAATTTGACTGGTCATCTATTTGTTTACTACACTGCATCAACTACACGCACACATTACCAGTCCAGCCTTCTACACGCACACATTACCAGTCCAGCCTTCTACACACGCTCATTTTACACACTACACGGTTAACAAGGCAATCACTTTCACACTGAACTGGCACAAAGGAACACTGACACAGTCCCTTGTCATTCAAGGTTAAAGTTCAAAATGACGAAGACATGCACTATCACACCGACAAAAATGTTGGTGAATTTAAGTTAAAACAAAATCTCAAGAAAAGATAATTAGAAATAAAATGAAATAAATGCAAGAGTAAGAAACAGAGTAAATAAAGAGATTACAAAGAGTCTATGGAATCACATCATCAGCCCAATTCTTTTCAAAACCCATGGCATTCTTAATGGGGATAATAAAATAATTTGTAAATTTCATTTTCTTTTAAAATGTAAAAATCTTTTTAACTTTAAAATACCTAGACTAAAATTGTAATAGATAGAATAAAACAAAACATTAAAACTTTCTATCCAAATATCACAGGTCTAAACATATCATTTTGTTTGTTCTCTCATCATGGAAATACATAAGCAAGGCAACAGCTGAGAGTCAAGGTAAATCGTTGCCAAATGAATAGCCAAGCATAAGCATTGTGAGACAGGTTGTCGGACAATTCCACGACTTGAAACTTTCTGAACAGGCAGATTGTGAGATTGACAAATGGCAGGAAGAAACAGGAAGGAAACCTAAAAAAGGAATAAATAAAAATATTCTTTATAAACATTGATTTATTTACATAACAAAACATGAAACATAAAAAATGGGGTGTGAAGGAGGCGGAGCTAACGCATGGTATCGTACTCTCCTTTTCTCAGCATGCCTACGCATACTTATCACTTAGTAAATCAACAAAGAGAATTTTATAAGGGAGATAATTCACGATCTCCACTGTGGGCTGATCACCTGCTTGGTCTAATATATCTTGATCCAGAGTAAATTCGCCTCATTAAGCGAGCCCTACACTGTAATGGTAACAGGGAACTGGATAGGAAAGAAAGAAAGATAATTCACGATCTCATTTATAACATCTCCATATAACGGAACTTTTCCCATTCTACAGGGCAGTCCTAATTGAATACATATTTTACAAAATCAAGTTAACTTAAATATTAAAAAAAAATTTAATCAAAAGAGAAAAATCTCTTCCTCTCACTTTTGTTATTCTATGTACACAGAGTCCAAAAGTCTGGTCTATTCGTCATCTTTGCTCGTGGCACCGTCATCCCCATTCTCTGTTTTCCCATTTTGCCGCTCCTGAATGACTTTCTCCATCTCTTCCTTACTCATACCAGCGGCCTCAAGTGAGTCAGGAGAGGCAGTTGACAACACTGACATGTCTACAGCTGGTGGACGACAAGAAATAAAGATATTTACATCTCTAATAATGACAAACTTTCCCGGCAGCAACACTGTCAGGTATTGTTCTCCTTGAAACTCGGTGAAAACCTATATGCCACTACCCTGATCCTATTCAGGGGTGGGATCAAAGAACCTAGTCCTATCGGAGACAGACGATAAACTCGGAGGTCCTGTGTGCACGTTGGGCACGTTAAAGAACCCTAGGCAGTTGAAAATCGATAAGAGTAGGCCAAAAGGTCGGTGTCCGGGCAAAATTAATTCCTACCACAAAATGTGAGAGTACTTGGCTTAATATCTTGATCCAGATAAATTCAGCCTCATAGTGCTGGCCCTACTCTGTAATGGTAAAAGGGAATTGGATAAGAAAGAAAGACATCCCTAATAGGTGACAATTTCTCCCAGCATTAAAGCAATGCCCTCTCCTTTATGGCACACCTTGTTGTGGTGGAGAGGCTTGAGTGGTCTAATGACTTTGAGGGCTATACCAAACAG
>JARBEQ010221826.1:8643-21656 GCA_030265355.1 Tritonia tetraquetra
GATTTCCCTGCATTTATTACCGTAGTGATTTCCCTCCATTTATTACCGTAGTGATTTCCCTGCATTTATTACCGTAGAAACCCATTGTCCTTAACACTAAGTTTAGGATTTTGGTGATGATTATCATATAAAGATTGTGAAGTAGAGAGAAGCTAGTGAAGTTGATACAATGAAAAGAAAATTTAGAAATTCAATTTTTTAAAGGTTGAGAGCGGCGGCATCCAAAAATATGGAAATATATTATGGTCACATTGGCCAATTATAGTCATTGCTATTTTTAGATACCTTGACATCTAATGTACATGATATAAAGACTGATATTGGCTGATTTGATAGGTAAAATTGCTAAGAGGTCATCTCACTCTAATTTTTATGAATTTTTTTTCGTTTTTTTGGCCTTTTTCTCAAAATTATTAGTCTTTTGATTTGAACTTAATTTTTTGATAGAGATCTCCATGAAATTTTAACACAATATTCATAAAACATAATACTTAAAATTAGTTTGATGGATTTTTGAAATAATCATTCAATCTGGAGTTAATAGTCCTAAAAATTGAAATTTTGACAAAAAATGAAACAAATTTTGAGACTAAAATTTTTTCAAATTGTAAAAAAAAAACTATCACAGAAAACAAAAATTCCTCTCAAAAATTTGTTGCAAATATCTACATTGTAAATTATGTGTTTAAAAATGTTGTTGATTTGATTAAGAATTATTGACTTCTGTGACTTCAAAGTTATGTAAACAAAATTCAAGATGACCCCCGTAACCGGCAACAACAAATTTTCACTTTCCCAAACAAACATATTTCAAAATACTTTTCATAACACTTATATGCATTTAGTGTATTAGGTCATTTGGATAGATCAGGGTGCCGCTCCCAACCTTGATTAGTAAACCTGCTATAAAAAGCATTGGAAGTTTGAATATTTACATTTTTTGCTGTTTTCACATTTTTTGTGCTTGACTATTTATTGCTTTTTTTTGCTTTTCAACTTTTTTCTATTGGCTTGTAGTTTTTATTTATTTGGCCTTTATTTTGCTTTGCTCTTTTTTGGCTACATAAACTTCCTTTGAAGAAATAAGTAATTTGATTTATTTGATATCTAGAATAATCATTAGAAAATATCAGGAAATAATTTTCTGAGGCGTGGCTATGATCTGATTTATTTGCATGTGATTCATATAGAAGTAATAACCAAAAAGTCTTTCCATTGCCTTACAGCATTATGCTTGATCTGAAATGTTCTCTCTCTATTATTGTGTTTTGTTGCATGCTAATTTTAATTTATCTTTCAGAGTTGTATGCACGGAGAAATTATGGTGGAAGAAGTGGTAATTCATTCATGTATGAGGAAGCAGAAGAAGAGGGAATGTCCGGAATGTCCGGAATGTCCGCAAGCAGTTTTGCACCCCCCCCAGTTAAACGGATAAGAAAATTGTTTCCCGAGGCTTGGTTATGGCAGGAGTCTGACGTAGGGTAACATTAAATGTTTTAACTACTGCCCCATCTGCTTAATAAATGTTGCCATTGTTTGATAGGCTAATGATAAAATACATTTGCATTATCAGCAAACATACTGCTGCAATTTTAATAAAATTAAAAATACTTGTTCAAGGCAGACTTCTTCTTTGAAGATTTTATGTTATGCCTGTTCTAGTTTTTTGCTATGAAATGGAGGCAAGGTGGTCGAGTGGTCTAGACTTCCATGGCGAGGGTCGTGGGTTCGAGTCCGGCTTCAGGCACTTCATTTTTTCCTTGGGCAAGAAATTTTACTCCACTCGACCCAGGTGTATAAATGGGTACCAATTTTCAAACGAGTCTTTGGAAAGTATTCTGCAATAGACCAGCGTCCTATCCAGAAAGTGACAAATTGTCACTTGTCCACTTCACACTACTGAAACTGGGTTAAGCTCCAGCCCTATGAGCCTAAAGGCTCTTAAGGATATACTTACTAGCTATGAAAAACAATACGCTAAAATGTTTATTTATTTGCAAACGAAAATGGCAAACTGTTTGGTTACTTTTATGCTAATAAAAATATTGGTATGTTGTATGGGATACTCATTTTGGTGTAATAAAAAAAATTAATATCAGAAAGATTAGGGCAGTCGTCATTGATCACCTGTTTTTGTTTTTTGCACAAACAATTCTTTTTATTTGTCGGAAGTGTTTCTTAAAAATTGGCAAATGATTGAAAAAAACAAAAACATAGTATAACCTTACTGTTAACCCAACATGGCGTAATATTGGATTTTTATATGTGAGAAAGATGAGACCATGTTATTAAAAGCAGATGCTCTCATTCTAAACTGTATAAAAAATGTCTGTGATTGTTTTAGACCCACAAAAGTATATGATATAGGCTTATATTTATTTTAAAAGATATAAAGGAATAAAGTATCCCATGGTGAGTACAAGAAGTAAGAATTTGTACTTTTATGTACATTTCATGAAAATTGGGTCCCCTACTATGCATGATTTATTGTATGGATTCTTAAAACTTACAGTGAGTTGATCACCTGCTTGGCTTAATATCTTGATCCAGAGAAATCCAGACTCATTGTGCTGGCCCTATACTGTAATTTTAAAAGGGAATTGGGTAAGAAAGAAAGATTCTTAAAACTATGAAGCATTTGTGAATCTCTATCCTTTTCAACTTCTTCAGAAAGCAGTGACTTCACTGTTTTTGTTTCACTGCTAGATATATATGTCTTCCTCTGTGTCACTCCCATCCCCTTTGAATTCCTAAAAAAAAACTGGAAACAAAAAAAAAAGCAGAAGTAGAACATGGTTCTGATCTTTAGAAATTATCAATTGGATATTGCTTTGACTATCAAGCAAATCAAAAATATTTTCTTATAAGGCAGACTGATTGACTTGCTTCATCTATTTTGCATTATTAGGTTGGGTTGACCAATCAGCTCTTTTGTCTTGAAACTGTTTATCTCCATTCCTTTTCTCTTCGTATATTTCCCCATAGTTGTTTTTCTTTTTTATTGCATGTGTCATGTCTACAATTCATAACATAGATTTTGATGCTTTTAAAAGATTGATGTTTTGTTTTTGTGAATTTTTTCTCATAGAAAAAAATGGTGATAGGCAGAATTGTTTGTATGAGATAAATGAAGAATGACAGCTGAGAACTAGTTCTCCAAATTTAATGGTTTACATATGAAATATAGATGCATGACATACTAACGGATTGGTAGGTAGATTGATAGCATAGGATAAGTAGAGAGATATATAGATAGATATCTGATAATTAGATAGATAGAAAGACAGATACGTAGACAGACAGACATACAGATCGATTGAAGGATGGATGGATAGATTGATTTCTAGTTGGTTTAACATTACACTTTCAATGTCTTTTTTAATTAAATGAATTATTTGTTATATGATGTTTTGGTTGTCTTGTTTTAGACTACACTTGTGTTTATTGTCTGCAGGGAGGATGGTAGTGTTCAACTTTCAACAAGAGTTCCTGATACTATCACTACCTGGGTAGCATCTGCTTTCGCCACCAACTCAATCTCTGGACTTGGAGTTGCAGCAACCAAAGCTAACGTAAGTGTTTTATGAATTTACTTGTTACTTTTAGGGGTGAGAAATAGAAAGATGCAGTATTTTGGCTACACAATGTGTCACCTGAAATGTCACCTGATGAAAACTAGTTCTCAGGGAAAAAGTTTAGCACAGGCTGGTATGAGCCTACATGTTACATACTCATGGGACATAATGATTTGTGCTGAGTGCACTGCTAGAGCACTCATCTACAGATCCAGAGATCAGTGGTTTGAATCTCAAGCTAGGACACATAGTTTAAAGGGCTTTTTTCTGTCTGTTTGGGTTTCAAATCCTATTGGAGATGGACTATGGATAGAAGGCCCAGCCTCTGAAATAATCAGTACGTGTCAAAATGGGCGAAAAGCTTATAACTTTAGGTTTAACTTTAAAGACTTGGAAACACAGTTGGCTGATTATTTGCTTGTATGAAATTTTTTGATCTAGAGCATTTCTAGCCATACTAGGTTCTCAAGCACCTGGATCGAGATATGCAATTGAATATGGGAAGTTTAATAGGGCACAATCAAGCAACCTAAACAGGCGTTTTAAGAAATCATAAAGTTATGGAGTGTAGAGAATTGTGATTTATAAAGGATAAATCTAAATCGTCTATGTGTTTTTTAAATTTATGTAAATGTTTTCCATAATGACGTTAAAGAATTTGAAATTTAATGATTTTATCATTTATTTATGCCTTAGCTCCAAATTAAAATACCATACCTAATTTGTGAATAGAGCGTGGTAGAAGGTCACAGTGGGTTGATCACCTGCTTGGCTTAATATTTGTATCTAGAGAAATCCAGCCTCATAGTGCTGGCCCTACACTGTAATGGTAAAAGGGAACTGGATAAGACAGAAAGAAAGAAGATTAATTGCACATAGTTGTTTATTTTAGGCTTTCCCATTCTGTTGTATAGGATTATTGGTGCATGTTCCTCTTTAAAAAAAATACTTTTCTATTCTCTGCCTCCTCCTTCTCTAATCCAGCTGTTTTCGTGTCCTCACTTACACAATCTTGAAACTGTTGTTTACTCATTCCTCCTTTTTCTAAACCGATAGATATCCTTTTAACTCTTCTCCTTACATGACATTCTTCTCACTTCCTTACGTGCCCATGCCATCTCAAATGCATACTGGTAAATTGAGCATAGTACTTATTTTCTCTATTAAAGGGACATTATCAAAAAAAATTAAATTCATAGAAACATTAGAATCTCTCTATGTATAACATTTTTTAAACATTTCTTTCCCTCTCAGATAACAGTTGCCAAGAGCTTCTTTGTTTCTCTGACATACCCAAGCACAATGAAACGAAATGAACAAGCTGTGATTCAGGCAACGGTTTTCAATTACCAGGCCATGGTCGTACCGGTAATATTAATCTCTATAATTTGTGATTGAGCCTTTCAGTATGGTTTTCATTTTATATTTTTAATATGAAGGAAATGAAAATGATATACTTACAAGGGAATTGTAACTAGAAGTCTGTTTGAATCAATGATAGTGGACAATTTCTGAAATGAACTTCCATGAGCTTTTTTACATTTAAGTTTGACAAATCCTTCTCTTTCTCTTTTTTTGTGAACACAAATGATATAGGAAAGAAAGTTGATGCACATCTTTTTGCTGTTCAACAATTCATGTTACACTGTTAAACTGGTGATTTTTAATCAAATTGATATTTAAAAGCAAACTATTTTTGATTAATGACATATGAACATGGCTGAACAGCACCACTGCGAAATTATCTCTAATATTATTTAGCTATTTAATCGTATTGCATAGCATGAATGAAACGAGTACACAACAGACTTGTTGAGATGTGCATTGAGCCACTGTTCAATATTCCTCTTACACACAACTAAAATGGATACTATTTAAACTTGGAGCACGTAGTTTTAAAATGTTATAGGTATGATAAAGATAATAATCAAATGTAATCTCAAACACTTGTATTATTTTGTGTTTATCGATAGAATAATAATTTCATTCCAATGAAGGTATTGGTAGTAATGGAAGGCTCTTCTGGATACCAGTCTATCGAAGTTTCTCCTGATGGCACAGAAACAATCGTTCAAAGCAGCAAACGTCAAAGGATTCAGGTACAGACTAAACCTGAAAATAGCAATGTTTTTTTGAAATTTAGTCAATGCAGAGGAAAAACAATTGAATGTTTGTAATGAAACAATAAATCTTATGACAGATTTGCTAAAGATATGAAGAAAAGTGATATCGTCGATGCCGCAAGCAAACTGCAAAAGTATGTTAACGTTCTTTTTTTTGGGGAGAGACAAAAAACTTTTAGAAATAGAACAGAAAAGACATGCATGATGTGCTCGTGTTCTATGTCTCATGTTTTCATTGGTCCATTTTGATAGCTTCGATATTGTATTAAAAGGTCAAGAAAAATCCCCTTGAAGTTTCATCAGCTTTCGAAAAATACGGACTTGTGTGTTTTGCTTGCGATATGGACAATATGTGCCATCAAGGATTGAACTCATTCCACAACAGAGATAGGGAAATGCTCCTCATCTAAGTGAGCTATTAGCCACTCTTCTTCATAACATTTCCTATATTTCTCACACCTTCACAATTTTCCTTCTTTCTCTGATATCATCGTCAATACCAATGCATTTCCCATCATCCAGTTTCGTCTGCAACTGTGGTAGTTCCTTCACACTAGAGTCATCAAAACCACGAGGCCTATAAAAGCAATACATATTATAGTAAAACAGTTCTATTAAAGCTGCAATTACATTTAATTTGTCATTACCTACATACAATATTTTGTACGTTTGGACAATCAATTTTCACTATGCACATAATTATGCATAACTGTCTTTACAACAAAAGTGCTAGGTCTACACATTATGTTGTGACTACCGTCCCATTATATTTTTAAAAAAATGTGGGGAG
Organism: Tritonia tetraquetra; assembly: GCA_030265355.1. Taxonomy (NCBI): domain Eukaryota; kingdom Metazoa; phylum Mollusca; class Gastropoda; order Nudibranchia; family Tritoniidae; genus Tritonia; species Tritonia tetraquetra. Next base: position 15,132 of record JARBEQ010221826.1, read on the forward strand.
TCCTGAGCCTCATACCCACAACTAGAGCTGTTTCAAAAGAATTGAATTAGTTCGCAGTTCGCAGGTCAAACTGTACAACAAAGAGAGGGTTTTACTGTTTTACTGTTTTGTTTGACTGCTTGCTTGTTAAATGGCTATAATAATAATAATAATAAAGTTTATTTCTAGAGCACCTTATACTTGATAGCTCAAGGCGCATATTATAGAAATATAAGATAATTATGGTTAATTCTTTTAGGTGAGGCCCAATTCACAAGGTGTGGTCTATTTCCCCATCCTAGCCAAGGAAATTGGCGTGTTCGACATTGTAATCAAAGCCCAATCTGTGCTGGCTGCAGATGGAGTCAGTCGCCAGATTAACATTGAGGTAAAACATCTGCTTGTACTTTCAAAATTATAGTTTTTATGTCTTTAAAATGTTAACTCTTTAATGCCAAATTTTTTAATGGAAATTTGCCAAACTTATACAAGTGTGCTGATTTTCTGAAGTATCGGTAGTTGGCGAAATTGTGCCTTGCTTTGTTACCGATGGGTCGGTAGTTGGCAGAATAAGAGTTAAGCACATCATATAATGAAGTATATTTTTCTATATTTAGAAAAAATATAGAAATGATATTGTGGCCTGGGGGAAATGACATGGCTGTTGGCCAAGACAGCAGACTTCCATGGCAAAGTTCTGTGGGTTCACATCCTACTTCAGGCCCTCACTTGACCAGGTGTGGAAAGGGTACTAATTCTCACTGAAAGTTTTGAAAGTGATCTGTGATAAACAAACATCCTGTCCAAAAATTGTCACTTATCCACTTCACACCAACTGGATTAAGCATCGGCCCTATGATAGTGTTTTAAGCCCAATTGTTACTGTTGTGGACATCTCAATTTGGGCAGTAATATGTATTTGGTCAGCGTATTATGTACAAAATGATGAACAAAGACAAATAGTACATCTTTTCAAAAAGTTTCTATTTGTATAAAAAGATGTAATTTTTTTTCTTCTTGCATTGATTGCAGCCTGAGGGAGCTCCTGCTACATACAATATTCCCATCTTTATTGAACAAAGCGGAAATGATTATACAGAACGCCATTCATTCACTCTCCCTGAATCCACAATTGCAGGATCAGAAAAGATCAGTGTTGGAGTGTCTGGTAAGGTTTTTGTGAAAACAGTTTAAATTATACCTTAACTCATTCCGTACTGTGAACCGAATGGTCGGCTCCCGAGACTGATTCATTTACTCTTTGAACCGACTGATCGGCTCCATGATAATAGCGTTATATTTTGTTATCCATCAAACTGATCCTTATTTTGAAAGAACATATTCGTTGTAAACAAAGCTGCGAATGTCTGATTGTCTGTAAGTTGATTTGTTGTCAAGTTAGAGCTGTTTTTCTGGGATGGGTGTCGTGGCCATAGTTGCAGCTAAAAATTGGTCAGTCCAAACGTAAAAAACTTGCAGTGCTGAATGAGTTAAGGTTGATCACCTGCCTGTCTTAAAAAATGAACATCCAAAGCTTTTCAGATCAACTCAGCTTGTTCTACACTGCAATTGGGTATTAAAGGGAGCTGTGAAAAAAGTTTGAAACACAAGACTTCATGCATTCTATTTTTAACTTGACTTAATATCAACTATTACACCAGCAGTACACAAATGAAATCAGAAATCTTATTATAGAAAATTAAGAGGCGCTTCTGTCTCCCCTAATCTCCATGCATTGCAATAAAACTAGGTTATAAAAGCAGACGATTTTGAAGTACCATTATGTTTTACATATACAGGTTTTTACTTATTATCCACCTCTGTGTGCACTCTCTGTGTTGGTCAGGGAGTCTGCACTGAGTTTGTCAGGGAGTCTGCACTGAGTTTGTATTTGTTTGGTTGTTTTATGTTTAGTAATAGTTGGGGTTTAAGCATGGTGTTGGCCAAAATACTACAAACTGGCATAATTGTGGTAAATACAAACTCAATGTATGTGAGGAAATAAATCATGAAAGATGTTTTATGAAAAAAAAAGTAATATTCGAGAAGTGGGTACATACAGCACAGGGTAACAAGAAAGTTAGTCTTAAAGTTCAAGGTTTAGAATATTTTGTGTGGAGAAGCTAACGATAAAAGGTAGTGAAAATAATATTTTTGTGTATTTAATCCAGTGGTCAAGCAGTTAGGATAATTGCATCATGATGCTGCCAAAATTTGCGGTTCAAATCTCATCTCATTTGTGACCTAGATATATAAATCATGTTTAGATGGATAATATGAATGGCAAAAGTGCCTTTGTATCTGTCTTCATCATTTTCATTTTGGGTTATGAAACCAGGTGACCTGCTGGGACCAAGTCTAGACAACATTGACAGCCTACTGGCCATACCTATGGGATGTGGTGAACAGAACATGGTCAAGTTTGCCCCCAACCTTTACATTGGCCAATACCTGAAAGCAACTGGACAGCTTACCAAGAGTTTGAAAGATAAAATTGTGGACAGTTTGTTTTTAGGTAATTATTTTGAAGCATTGATTTTGGCTCTATTTACATCAGTCATAGCTAAAACTCAAATACTTATTTTAACACTACACAGCCCAAAAAAACAAACAAGCAAACAAAAACAAACAACGATAACAAACTGTTTCACAAACAAATAGCTTTATTACCTTTATTATAAAAAGAGTGTGACCGACAAAGATATGATCAATTTGCAATAGAGCTATCTTTGTTAATAATCTGTGAGTAATTAAGAAAAAGAAGAAGAAGAAGAAGAATGCGTAGAGGAGGAAGAAGGAGAAGACAGCTGATGTGAAACCCAATGTCAATTAGGTGTGGAGTATCAAATTAAATTTCAGTTGCAAGGATAAATCAAAAGAATAAATTACGTTAACAAGTAGATTCATAGCCAACTTTGATGTCATCCTAGATGATTGCATCAGTTTTAACATCTTTATCTTACAACAGGATATCAAAGACAGCTCTCCTATCGTCGTACTGATGGAAGTTTTAGTGCCTTTGGCAACAATGATCAAAGTGGAAGTACTTGGTAATATGTTTTTATCTCTCTTGTTTATCCTCTGGTACTTTTGTTACTGTTCAGTGTAAAGTCATTCTTAATTCCTTAGTTCTTTGAAAATTTTTTTTTTTAATGTGGTGAAGTCTGATCGAAGAAGAGACTGAATGAAAATATAACTGTATAAAACTAATTTTAGTCTTATGTAGCAAAATCGGCTAGGTTGGTTTTTTTTAGCACTGAGGGGTTTACCACCAAGGCAACAGTAAATATTGTTATGGCCAAAACTTGGGCAACACCTAAAAATGTGACGCTCATTGTTGTCATTCAAGGTTTGAGCACAGTGGGCTGATCACCTGCTTGCCTTATCTACCTGATCCAGAGCTTTTCCAGCACTGTTAGACAAGGAGCTGGCCACAACACTTTTTAATGGTATTATGCGGTATGGATAACAAAAAAACATAAACTAATTTGGTTCGTCTATTGTAAACTGCAAGACATCAATCAATTAATCTTGGCCAACACTAACTTTTCATATTTTAATCCTGCAGGCTTACAGCTTACGTGAGTCGAACTTTTGGGGAAGCTCGTTCACTCCTCTATGTTGATCCCCAAGTAATCACCAGGGCTGTTGATTGGTTGGTTGCTAGACAAAGAAAAGATGGTGCATTTGTTGAAATAGGCAGAGTCATAGATCCAAACACTCAGGTATGTATCAATGAACCAACAAGTTAATTAGTCTAAATACAGATATGACTTAAGTGTGTGAGTTATTTCCACACGTCACCATATAAAGGCTTGTTCTTGTTAATCAACCTCTCTTTCAGTGCCAAGACTAGAAAAACACAACCAACTATTAATAACAGACGCTACAAAAATGCAATTCAATTGAAAAAGACAAGTCGCTTGATGAGAATGACATTGCATTGTTCAGAGCAGCCATCTCACAGCAACTGGGATTTAACTATGACATCAGATTCTTTTATCCCCCTAATAGTTTTGTCAATATATGTGGAGATAACAACTTAAATACACATACAGCATCAAATAGAATAAAAGAATACATCATACAGTCTGATGCTTTTTTTTCACAGGGGAGAGGTACTGGTCCAGCCCTAACAGCAAACTGTGTGCTGACTCTGCTAGAAAACAAAGAGCTAAGTGGAGAAAAGGTAAAAGCAAATGATTTTAATTTGTTTATGTTAGATACATTTTGTATGAAGATAGAGAAATGTTTCTGTTTGAGTCTCCTTGATAATGAGCTCCTCTCAAGGATATTGTTTTATATTTTGTCAGTGTTAAGTAGAAGTAGCTGGAAAAGTACTTAAATTACATTGACCTCTGATTGTTCTTTATTATTCTTATATTAGATAGCCATAATTGTAATCTCATACAATTAAAATTTAAAAAATATAATATGGTTCCCTTAACTCTTTTCTGCCAACTACCCACCCATCAGTAACAGAGCAGGGCGCAATTTTGCCAGCTGACGATCCATCAGAAATTCAGCAAACTTGTATAAGTTTGGCTATCAAAGAAATTTGGCTATTTGCAAATTTCCTCTTAAAACAAATTGTTAGAAAAAGAGTTAAGCATGATAGAAAATGATTCATCAAAAGGAATTAAAGTTAATTTTATCATTTTCGGTTTATCATTTTTCGGTTTATCATTTTCGGTTTATCATTTTCGGTTTATCATTTTCGGTTTATCATTTTCGGTTTATCATTTAGGTGTCGAAGATAACCATTTCTTTATTTGATTTATTCAGATGTTGTTGAATTCGTAGTAAAGTTAAAATTGACATAACTTCGTAGTGATGACTAAGGTCACGTGTATTAGTGAGAGTAAAGCAGCTGAGATATTACAAGGTTAATGTACAGTGTGGGTTACAATGAATGGAAAGAATTGCACATTGATTTTGTTGTGTTGAGGTGTGCAATGATTCTCCTTGATATTACTCTTGTCTTCTTTAATACTGTTTTCAAACTAAGTGTATGCATTATAAAATGACAGAGGTGTGCGGTATGAATAAAATGCTACACAGTCTTAAATGTATGAATTTTGACGGGACCATCAGTAGTGCTCTTAAGCATGTATGGCTGAGTATCATTTTAGTGGCATAGTGATGTCAGAGAAAGAATATTTGCCCAAGCTTGTGTTGTATATTAAATCCCCAATTTTTATTATTCTGTATAAGTCAACAGAAGCCAGATTAAGTTTGACATCTTCGACGTGGAGTCTTGATAATTATTTTTTTATTTGAGGGTGAGGGTGGGGGTGGTGGGGGGCATCATAGCCTACCAGTAATGCTTTTGTTTTGTGTGCAGAAGGTATTGTGTTCAAATCCCAGTGGCAACATGGGGATTTTTTCCTTTTGACTTGAGTTTGTACGGCTCTGACCAGGTGGATTCCTTATGAAAGTAAGTCCTGTTCGAGGTGACCAAAATTCTGAGTTACCAAGGGGTAAACCTAACAACTTTTATTCTTGATATATTCAATTCCATTTACTTGACTTGTCACATACATATTATATATCTTTTTCAGAACTGTTTGAAGTCTGGAAGAGACTGTCAAAGATTGTACAGATGGAGAAATGCCACAATTAACGCTATCACCAACCTTGAGGAGAGTTTAGATGACATTAAGGATCCGTTTCCCTTATCAGTGGTTACTTATGCCCTCATTCAGGCTAGAAGTGCAAGGGCACAAGCAGCTTTCCGTAAATTAAGAAATATGGGTAAATCGCAAGGTGAGTACAATTGTTAATTCTTTTTTTCTTATCCAGTTCCCTTTTACCATTACAGTGTAGGGCCAGCACAATGAAGCTGGATTTCTCTGGATCAAGGTGTTAAGCCAAGCAGGTGATCAACCCACTGTGATCTTTGTGGTAGGGTTTAATTTTGCTGGACAGCGGCCTTGCGGCCTACTCTTATCAATTTTAAACTGCCAAGGGTTCTTTAACGTGCGCAACGTGCACACAGAACCTCCGAGTTTATCGTCCGTCTCCGATAGGACTAGGTTCTTGATCCAACCTAGCTGAATAGGATCAGGGGAGTCGCTAATAGGTTTTCACCAAGTTTCAAGGAGAAAAATACCCGACAGTGTTGCTGCCGGGTTTTGCACCCGGTACCTTTCGCTTCAGAGGCGAGAACCGTACCTCTGCGCCACTGTTAATATATTATGAAATATTACTGATACTGTGTAGTCAGAACCTTTTGAGAATTGTACTGTTAATTTCTGGAAAACAATTGGTAGATTCTACTATCAAATGAAATACAGTAAAATCTCATTATACCGTCATCTTTGAGCCCTAATGAAAGTTGGCGTTATGAATAGAAAGACGTTACAAATAAAGGTTTGAGAAAACAAATTCCTAATGGTCCATGAGTGCCATCTTGTCTGATCTCGCACTTCTCTCTTTCCTTTTTCTACACCACAGGGGTCTGGGGTTTATAAATAATAATAATAATAATATGATCTTTATTGTCCTTAAAAGGCAATTTTTTGTTTGGTTAACAATGCTCCATTA
>JARBEQ010221827.1:0-12276 GCA_030265355.1 Tritonia tetraquetra
GGGTACTCATTTACACCTGAGTCGAGTGAGGTAAGCAGAGTTAAGTGCCTTACCCAAGGACACAACGCCAATGCCATGTGGTTGTGAATCGGACCGGACCGGACTGTACTGGTAGGATAGGTCCCACCTGTCACCCGTTCAATTCATCACCTCGTTCACCGTTGCTTGACCTCAACTCCTGTCGAGTTGTGTTAACCACTCAGCCACTGACGCCTCCATCATCATCATCATCATTATCCTTCTCATCATCATCATCATCATCATTATCCTTCTCATCATCATCATCATCATCATCATCATCATCATTATCATCGTCAACATCATTAACCACATTCATCATCATCATCATCATCATTATCCTTCTCATGATCATCATCATCATCCTTATCATCATCAACATCATCATCATCATCATCATCATCATTATCATCCTTATCATCGTCAACATCATTAACCACATTCATCATCATCATCATCATCATCATCATTATCCTTCTCATCATCATCATCATCCTTATCATCATCAACATCATCAACATCATCATCATCATCATCATTATCATCCTTATCATCGTCAACATCATCATCATCATCCTCCACATTATTATCATATCTTTTTTTTTTGGTGTTCACATATTTCTCACAGAGATGATGCGGAGGTCAAGATGTCTAGTGTTTACCGTGTTGTTGTTGTGCCAGTTGTTGCCACGCTGCGACCTGCAGTTCCCCCGAGTGATGCCGCAGCCCAGGGTCCGGGACTCGCTGCGGTTGGCCAACATCTTGATGGAACGGCCCGTGGAGGGGCCCAGCGTTAGAAAGGAATGCCGGCTGCTCAATTCCACGGAGTTCCAAAGAATCGTCAACGCTATCAATGCAGCGAAGGCCGACACGGTAAGACTTGCTTAATCTACAGGACGGGCAAAGAGGGAACGCGTATTGCTTACGCTGAAATCTACAGGGCGGGCACAGACAGAAAGGTTATTGCTGGCGCTGAAAAAGAACTGTGGATAGTAAGTTAAGAACGATGAAGAGAGCAGCTAATTTCTCCGTATTGTTACTTTTCCAAGCGTCAGCAATAATCATTCTTTCTGTGGCCGCGCCCTTAGATGCGATTAAAAATTATAGTTTTTATGATTATAGTTTTACCTATTTACTCACTCACTCACGTACTTAATTCCATACCTACATGCCTACTGCTCTGTGTCTATAGAAGATGAGAAAGATGTCATTTCGGGTGCGTCTCAAGCTCACTGGTCAAACGGCTAAACTTTGGACGCGGAGGACCGGGTTCAAGTCCCGTCCTGTTGCGGAATTTTTTCTATGGACCTTCTCAAGTACTGTTGAACCGCCTTTGATATGACCTTTATATGTTAAAAAGGGCGTTAACTTTCAAACTTTTAAAGATGTCATTTGAATGGCGGTAAACCCTTATAATTTAAATATGTACTGATTCCAAAGAACGCCTGCTCATCGCCCCTCTTCTTACTTTTTCCAAGTCCTCATTTTTGCATGAAGTCCGCGATCGTCCCCTCTTTCTTTGTCCTTGAAAGATTCCACTTTAATTATGTTAAATGCTTAGTGGTGTTTGATGGGCCTTTCCTCCGGGTGTGGCCTGTCAGCGCTACTTTCTTCGTTTTCTCATATAGTAATGGCATCAGATCTGCCCCCCCCCCCCCACCAAAAAAAAATAAATAAAAAAAATAAAATAAAATTACTCCATTCTTAATTTTGTTCTGCCATTTGAAAATATTTCTCAGAGGGTAAAAAATATTTGAATCTTTTTGATGTTGGACTGGGTGGTGTTCTAAGTTTCAGAACCATCTTATGATAAAACAGATTTAACATTTGTGTTAAACGTTCTTAATTTCGTTTTTCATGACATTTTCCTCGTTTTGCACACTACCTAAAGGCAGTTCTTGTTCTAGATATTCTTGATTTGAAATCTGCCTCTATTGACAACTCGGGGTGATATGTTTGTTATTCTTCCTATCCGAGAAGCCCTATATTCTGACTCCATAACCCGGAGACCCAAAATCGAGATAGGATTATTTATTTAGATATCGCCAGGTCATCGAATGCGTTAATGATTACAACAACAACCACATCATCACCGTCATAATCATCATCATCATCATCATCACCATCACCATCATCATCATTAACATCTTTATCAGTATGATATTTTGTTTATGTCTCAGAGAATACGCCCAAATGTCCACGATGCTTTCTCCTTCCTCCACGCCCACCCGGATGTCAACAAAGGGGCGCACGCAGGCCCCGCCTTCCTGCCATTCCATCGGATATTTGTCTTCTTGTAAGTTCACCCCTCCCCCCTCCTCCTCTTCTTCTTGTTTTTGTTCTCCTCCCCCTTTTCCTCTTTCTCATCCTTTTCACCCTTCTTGTTCTCCTTCTTATCTTTCTCCTTCTCCTCCTCCTCCTCCTCCTCCTCCTCCTCCTCCTCCTCCTCCTCCTTCTCCTCCTCTTCTTTCTCTTCTTTTTCTTCTTCTTTCTCTTTCTTCTCCACCTCTTTTACTACCGCCTCATCTTCCTCTTCGTCCTCTCCTCTTTCTTTTTCATCATCATCACCTTCTTCTTTCGGGTTCCATATAGCGTTACCCTGATATTCTATTTACCAACACAAAATCTGCTCAGTGTTCTTATAGCTGAGGAGTTAACCACCAAGGCAACAGTAAATATTGTTATGGCCAAAACGTGGGCAACACCTAAATATGTGACACTCATTGTGCCATCCAAGGTTCGGGCACAGTGGGCTGCTCACCTGCTCGCCTCATCTACCTGATCCAAAGTTTTTACAGCACTGTGTTCATCGATGGCTGGACATGGAGCTGGTCGCAACACTGCTTTAATGCGAAATGGATAGCAAAACAAAGCAACCTAAGATTTACAGTTTTGAAAAGTCGTCATATTCGAACACGTGTTTGTAGGTCTGGAGAACCAAGGTCACATAAAGCCGTCTCTGTCAGCGATTGCCGATATAGGAAAATTGCATTTCACTGCATGGGAGAACATGTAAACCTAACGTGTTTACTTGTTTGTTTGATCGAGGACTATTAATACCACAGAGCAGCGTTGAGGCCTGCCATGCCCTATGTTTAGCCATGAAAGGCACACAAGATACATGCCATAAATGCAGGCACCCAGACCTTCAAACTCGATGTCAATCAATGTTACTTGACAACTATAAGCTACAATATTCCTATCAAATAGTTCTATCCTTAAGTCTTTTAGGAAAGTAGGTATCATGCACTTAAACCTTTTAGGCTCGCAGCGCAGGAACTTAACCCGGTTTCAGTATCGAAAAGCGGACAGGTCTAAGTGGCAATTTGTCACTTTCTGGATAGGACGCGGGTCTATTGCGAAATACGTCTCCAAATTTCGTTTGAGAATTTGTACTCATTTCTACACCAAAGTCGAGTCAGGTAAGCGGAATAAAGTTTCTTGCCCAAGAAAAAAACGAAGTGCCTGAAGCCGGACTCGAACCCACGGTCATCGCCTTTGTAGTTGTCTAGACCATTCGGCCGCCTCGCCTCAAACGTAACTGAAATCAAACATGAGCTAGCACTGGTGGGGATACATTCTAATGACATCAAGGAAAGTAGAACATGTGAAAGTGGCCGAAACAAGAAAATAGTGAAGAGAAATGGTATGTCGATTGCAGGGATCGAATCCACGACTGCAAACGGCAACTGCATCGCCAGAGGTAGAGGGTTACACGCTGAGCTATCCGTCATTCCTTATTTCTGGCGAGGCGGAGTTGCCTTTCAAAGCCGTGGGTTTGATCCCCACATCCAACAAATCACTTTTTGTCTCTATGATTATTTTTCTGGCACTTTCACATTTGTCTAAATTCATTGGTACCATATTTGTTGGTACCATTTATGGCCCTTCGATTGAAATAATGATAATATCATCCATGTTATGTTTGGCCTACTAGCTAGTTGTAGTCAGTAATACCGAGGACAGATTGACATCGCATCTTCTTTCTTTCTTATCCAATTACTTTTTACCATTACAGTGTAGGGCCAGCACTATGAGTGCTGGATTTCTCTAGATCAAGATATTAAGCCAGTCAGGTGTTCAACCCACTGTGAAATCACATCTTTGCTCTTTGTAAATAAATTCGCTCCGGCCGTTTCAGTGTCAGTTTGTGTTTGGCAAAAAAACGGCAACATTGTCAGCAAAACGTTGGCAAGGGAAATAATGCAGCATACGTTATTGTTGTGTCAAAATTGCTATGGGTTATCTCCCTTACAAAGTCGACAAACCACTTTACTTCTCTATGGCTGCTTTTTTTCCTTGCACGTCGATATTCATTGTCCTGCTCTCATTGATACCTTGAACTTCGATAATGAATCCAATGAATATCAATATATTTTAAAATAGGTAATCCTTGAAACATTGTGTATTCATGAGCTTTAAGTTTTTTAGTTTTCAGCCCTTGGCAACTCATTCTAAGTTATATAAAAATCGACACCTCCTCGTTTACATTCCATCTCCAATACGACTAGATAAAATAACGAATCCACGAGCCATAAAAATGGATGATGGGCACAGTGGGCTGATCACCTGCTTGTCTGAAATCATTCATAGCTGTTCCAGCTGCTATGTTTTGCCACATGTGGTGGTTGTGCATCATGTATTCCAGAACATGGAGCTGGCCCCAACACTGCATTGCGGTATTAATGGGGCTTGATCAACCAAAACCCCCCAACAAAACAACAAGCCATAAGAACACCGAGAGAGTCCATATAACTACTACCAATGTCTTTTTTATATCACGTGATATAAAGATGCCTTGCCACTACTGTATGGCCTTTAACGAGATCGATTTTTTTTCTGTAGGTTCGAGAAGCTTCTTCGCATCTACGACAGGGATGTGAGTCTGTGTTACTGGGACACCACTGTAGAACCGGAGACGATGCGATGGTCAGCTGCGTGGACACCAGAACTGTTTGGTAACACCCAAGGGCGAGTGACCACCGGATTTGCCAGAGGCTGGGTCACTCCAATAGGAACACTTCATAGAGCAGGTATGGGGATTGGGCATCTAAACAATAATATTTGTGGGGGTGTCTAACGAAACGGAACACAAGTCAGAGAAGTCACTGTCGAGATAGTCACAAAATAACATAGTAATTATTAATTTTGTTTGTTTGTTTGATCGGACCCTATTAATACCGCGAGCATTGTTGGGACCAGACGAGTGTTCAGCCATGAAAGGCACACAATATTATACCCGCCATAAATGCAAGCATCCCGACCACCAAACACGACTGGACACAGAGCCGGAAATTCTATTGATCAGAGAATGTCAGGGCTGGCCATAACACTGATTTGCGGTATTGATGGAGCTCGAACAAACAAACAACAAACCTTAACAGTTATCTAATTTCTGTTCTTTGAAAAAAAATGTATATCAACAATTTCAAATCATAACATCATTTTTTCATAACGTTATCCTTTCAACTATTTCTCCAATTTTCCACATGTCCCCGAATCTAACCTGAATGATCCAGGTGCTGTACAGGGCCGCACCATGACCGATGGAGATGTGGGTCGGATCCTGTCCCAATCGAGACTGGGGGAGATTTCCATGCCGGCATCACCCGTAGACTCTAACGTGGAACTCATGCACAACTACGTACATACTTACGTCGGGGGGATTATGGGGCAGGTAAGAGCGTGTACCGAAAAAAAGTGAGTCGGTGAAAACGTTCATTTTTTTCTCACATATAGTCACCTTCGGTTAAACGCAACGCAACGGGAGCGGCAACGTTGTTGCGATTATCCGAAGTTGCGATTAAATCAAAGCTTTCTAATCGTGCTTTTACATACTCAGCTCATGTTGTTTGGAATTCTCTCTCAGCGAAAACTACAAACTGTACAGCTTTATTTTAAAGAAAAAGAAAATCCTTAAAAACTAAACTCTTTCTTTCTTCGTATCTGTGAATCTATGAATTGTTTGTTTTCACTCGATATTGTACGTCGTGATGATATTATCAAGCGCCTTTGAGCATCTTGATGGATACAAATATTCATTATCATTGTTATTATTATTATCATCATCATCATGTTTATTATTATTATAATGACTATTATTATTATTATTATTATTATTATTATTATTATTATTATTATTATTATTATTATTATCATTATCATTATTATTATTATTATTATTATTATTATTATTATTATTATAATTATCATAAAATATAGCCTTACACAACAATGGGAGCAATCTATAAATACTTCCATGGTTCTGAATAAAATGAAGATAAAAGTAAATTCATCCATCTTTTACAAATTTCTCCTACAGGTTGAGACGGCTGCCTACGACCCGATCTTCTGGTTCCATCACGCCTATGTAGACTGCCTGTACGAACGATTCCGTGAGCGACAGAAACAGCTGGGAATCGAGCCAATGAGAGACTGGCCTCTAGACCACGGTGACCCTGCGCATGCGCCGTTTGCTCCAATGAGATTAGGACGCCTTCGTAACATCGATGGAGCCCAGGACTTCTTTAGCAAAGAAATAGTTCGCTGCGAGCCTATGCCAGTATGCAGCAGGGACAGGGATTGTGGAGAATACATGAGATGCGATAGGTCAAGACAGAAATGTATTTCGGATACGCTTCGCCCACCTTCGCAAGTGGGCGGGACTTGGAGTAGCTTGGATAACTTAGTGTCGTCACTGTGGCGAGACCGGTTGTCGTCTGTCAACAACCCGTTAATGGATTCCAGTTTTGGTTTTGGGAACGTGTTTCAGCAACCGGAATTATTTGAGTTTCCAGAAGCATCCAGAACAAGGTCAAGTTCAAGGTCACGGTCAAGGTCAAGGGGAGAACGGAACAGAAAGAGATTGGAGAGAGCAATTTCTCAATCCTAGAAACAATGTATTGGAATTGATGTATTAAATGTCGGCCTAAATAGACGTCTATATAAAAATGTTATCACATTATGATTTATTATAGCGGAATAGACAAGCCAATGATTGTCAATTATAAGATAATCAACTCAAGTAATTTTACCGTTGTCAGTAGGAGAGTGATGTCCATTTGTTCTTCCTTGCTCCCAGAATTCTCTAGTGGTTATCGACAATCGTTGGTGCTATTTATGACGTCATCATTTTCTGAGTACACGATGCCACGTAAAACATTTTTCTATCCAAATTATGTGAACAAAAAAAAAAAAATATCGCAGCAAAATCATAAAATGCGTTATATCCGGTGCACGCTATATAGCACACGTGACAAGGAGAATGCAAGGTAAACAAAATAATTAGAGTGTCCTCGCTCATTATAATATAGTGAAAAACGTTGAGTCTTGGGCAAAATGATTTATTGCCAAATGAGTATCCACCGCCCAAAATGACAAGTTATGGCTGTTATGAACACACGTGACAGTGATTTGTTTATTTGTATGTTTATATGTGTACCGCACAGAGAGTAATAATTGGTTCACTGCACAGAGTAATTGTTGCCTATGAAGTTGTGTACGCTGTGGGGTGATCGCCTGCTTGTCTGAAATTATTTGATCCATAATGCTTTCGGTGTTGTGGTGGGAACAAAGATCATCTACAATAAGATATTCAACTCATTAACTTTTACCGAGGCCGCATGAGAGTGATGCCCCTTTATCATCGAGTGTTCCCAGCATTCTCTTACTGTTTTGGTACGTTCAATACTCGATACAAACTGGTATGGGCATAATGCATTCTTTTATCAAAATTATGTGAACTAAAAAACATATTGCACCAAAATTTAAAAAATGCGTTATATCCGGTGCACGCTATGGTGCAAGGGAAACTACTCTTTAAATTTACTCACTCATTATTTAGTGAAATACGCGGAGTTGGCTATCTTATTGAATTGTAGATGAGCGTTGGTGGGGGTACCCTGCATTCACATAGTATTGGTGCAAGTGTATGTGTCTTTCATTGATAAACAAATTGCTGACACCCCAACACTGCTTTTCTGTATTGATTGAAAGAAACGAATGATTCTCCTTTTATGTTTGCTGTCTGGTAAAAAAATAACCCATTAATTATTCTCAAGAATTTGCAGGTTCAAAATCTGATGAAGATTTCAAACTTATAATGCGTAGAATGGAAAATTGAAGTCAGTAATATTCAGTCTGGTGTACTTCAATACTTTCAATGTAATGAAAGGACCGTGATTTCAATGATGACATTGTTATTTAAAACATATACTGTGGTTCATTATCATGCCCCCTATATTAATTCCTATATCATACCTTACCTCACAAGTGTGCAAACTTTTCCTTCCTATAGCGACCCGTTTAATTGCGTATCACATGACAATCCTTGACGTCAAATTGGCCCCCAATAATGTAATCAAAACAGAGATAATGGTTCAGAGAGGTTTGCCCAAAGCCGAAAAAAATGCACATCTTTTCAAAATGTATCTAGAAACTACGTCATTTTGGTCGAGCATTGCAAACACACACAAAGTGATGAGACGCGACGTCGACTGGGCTTTAATGGAACACGTTCATAATAATAATAATAATAATAATAATAATAATAATAATAATAACAATAATCTTTATTGTCCAATAAAAGGCAATTCATGTTAGGTTAACATTGTGCTCTTTAACACAGCATGAGCATGGCTTTTGCTCTCCGACGAGTACGTTTTAAAACACGACGTCATAGATAATAGTACAATATAACTATTCAAAATAGAGACTTCATTAATATGTCACTTTTTAAAATCAATCATTCATTTAAGACGACAGCAAACCACATATTTGTCAGTTTTTAATAGAGAGAAAATTTTTTAAAAACTTCCAATAAAATCAATAACATACTAGTGTTTGTGTTCGTTCGTTGTTGTTTTTTGTCTGCATTTTTGTTGTTGTGTCCAGCTGAGGAAGGGTTTTACCCGAAACGTTCTGTATCCCTGTTATTGTCGTTATTGGAAGTTTTTATTTCATTTTTCTCTCTGCTCTTCGACTTTGAGTTTGAACTTCCGGCAGCCATCATTAGTCTGTTTTCAAAAAATCATTTTGACGCCTTATATGAATAAACAAGAAAAGAGTATATTAATTATAACAGGGCCAGAAACATAAGCCTAAGAGAAAGGAGAACATTGACATGTCGAAATGAGGAATCGAACCCACGCCTGCCAGCCTTGTCAAACTTTTGGAGTGATATAAGAAAACCTACTAGACCGGTGAGCCACCGCCACTCCTGACGCCCCAGTAGCGTGGACAGAGTAACATTGATAATAGATCCTTTCGGGGTTTTTTTTGTTAGTTTGGTTTTTAACATGCTCAGAGTCTTTAAGTTTAGATTAATAGAATTATATTCATAACTATATGAGCATGCATCTATTGATATTAGAAACAAAGGTTTATAATCTGTTTTTAAAGTTTTTAAAATGAAATTCCTTCAAATATCGATTTGTTATTTTTATTTCCACGTATTTATCATCATCGTTACGAACGTTAGGGAAGCAAACTTTTGTATGTCGCGATACCACAGCTTATAATATGTCAACAGGTTGGCTGTCAATTTCTAGCTACAACGACTTGAAATCGATATGTGACCTATTCCATTGCTTATTGGCCTGTCTTCGATTAGTACTGCTCAGTGTATTGTTCATGGTGCCAGTAAAGAGTTGTAGACACAGTGGGCTGATCACTTGCTTGTCTGAGATTCTTTGATCCATAGAATTTCCAGGTCTGTGTTCAGTAAAGTTTGGTGGTCGTGATGCCTGCATTTGTGGCGGATATCTTGTGTGCCTTTCATGGCTGAACATAGGGCTGGCCCTAACACTGCTCTGCGGTATTAATCGGGTTCGATCAAACAAACAAAACCTATTCCATCATAAAAATCAAATGTTTCATGCCAAATATGGGAACAATACCATGGCACTCTGGAAGAGCATCAGTGTCTCTGCCTCTCCTGAAAAGAGCTGGTTTTGGAGATACAACAGTTTGCTTCTTTACCCTCGATTTATTGTGTGTACGTATGTGTGTGTATGTGTGTGCATATGTGTGTATGTGTATGTGTATGCATGTGTGTGTGTGTGAATGTGTGTATGGGTTTGTGGATGTGTTGGGTGGGGGGGGGGGATAATATACCATTTTTGTATTTGACTTTTTTAATGGACTCGGCCGCATCCACAACTAATAGAGTAAGCAGATATGACACTGGCTAAAAAAGATGTTAGTTGTTTGTTTAAATCGAGCCCCATTAATACCGCAGAGCAGTGTTGGGACCAGCCCTATGTTCAGCCATGAAAGGCACACAAGATACCCGCCATACATGCAGGCACGCCGACCACCAAACACGACTGGACACAGAGCCGGAAACTCTTTGGATCAGAGAGCTTCAGACAAGCAGGTGATCAGCCCACTGCGTCCACAACTCTTTACTGGCACCATGAGCAAAACTGATCAGTATTAATCAAAGATGGGCCAATAAACAAATTACTAGTAGCAAATTACTAGTAGCACAACCTCAGCTACCTTACACCGAAATGTACTAAAAAGGTTATTGATAAAGAAAGAAAGACAACCTCAGCTATTGATAAAAACTGAGTGTTTCTACCACTGGGCAATAATATCTATCATCATTATCATCATCATTATCATCATTATAATATTACTATTATTATAATTATAGTATCATTATTATTAATATATAATAATAATAATAATGACAATAACAATAATGACGATAATAATAATCCTTCAAAAAGTCCAGGATAAAAAACAACATCTAAAAAATAAAAGGACACCACATTTCACACAATTCATAATAATCATTTTTAATAACATATTCTAGAATAATGTCACCATAATATCAGATAATGGCGCGTGAAAATATTACAAACAGAACAAAATCATAGCAATAAATATAAAACTCTTTCACACAGCTCCTATCTCTTCATCTACAGTCTACGACACGCCAATGCAGCAATCAAACTCACCAAATCAAGGGAAGTAATTAAAAGAATACATATCCCTTCAGATGTTTAAAAAGCTGTTAGCAAATGTAAATCATTTTAGAAATGCTGATAAAAAAAAGAAATATTGATTTAACATTCTTGGTGATGATGATGTTGATGATGATGATGATGTTGATAATGATGTTGAAGGTGATGATGATGGTGATGATGATGACAAAAAGTGGTAGTATTGCTACAAGAATTAATGGTTATATCAATAATTCCTTGGTCTTCCTCAGCAGATATGTTGATGGTGTAATGTATGGATAATTCGTAATGATCACTCACTTTTATAAAACAATTTGGATTGATAATGAGCACAACCATTAAATTCACATGACGTATTCACCGGAAAATGAATTTCAATTTTCACATAATCAAAAGCAAAATTATTTCATCGCTGATATTAAAATAAAGTGTCACATTAGAGGGTTACTATTTTCTCAAGCAAAATGAAAGGGCACATCAAAACACATCTTGTCTGGATAACTTCTCAACAGGCTGAGAAAAAAAGAACCCCATTCATACTCCCTAAACCTTGCTTGACCCGGAACTGTATACGGGGAATTTTGATACAATATAATTACTTATATACTTATATAATGTCACCTGTGTGGGCGAGTTTAAATTCTTTGAGTAAAGCCATGCAAAACCACGCTAAAGCGGTAAATGTAGTAAAGCTAAAGTAATGTTCCACCCGACGAAAATGTGCTTAGACACAAAATGATCACGTGAGCTCTTGCCCTTCGATCTGATGTCATGGTAAAGAATGTGCAGGTGATGTGCAGGTGATGTGCAGCTGATGTCTGTCAGTATCTGGTTTTGGAAGCAGATAGATCTCACGGAGGTCCTTGAAGGGTCGACATTCACACAGACGGTGTGTGGGTTTCGTTCGGGAAATGACAAAGTGGACATGTGGGAGCTTTGTTTGGTTGTATTCTGCTCAGGTGGTCGTTGAGGGGTGTGTATTTTGTTAAGGTGGTCGTTGAGGGGTGTGTATTCTGCTAAGGTGGTCGTTGAGGGGTGTGTATTTTGCTGAGGTGGTCGTTGAGGGGTGTGTATTTTGTTAAGGTGGTCGTTGAGGGGTGTGTATTTTGCTAAGGTGGTCGTTGAGGGGTGTGTATTTTGTTAAGGTGGTCGTTGAGGGGTGTGTATTTTGTTAAGGTGGTCGTTGAGGTGTGTGTATTTTGCTAAGGTGATCGTTGAGGGGTGTGTATTTTGTTAAGGTGGTCGTTGAGGGGTGTGTATTTTGTTAAGGTGGTCGTTGAGGTGTGTG
>JARBEQ010221938.1:0-12275 GCA_030265355.1 Tritonia tetraquetra
CTCTCTCTCTCTCTCTCTCTCTCTCTCTCTCTCTCTCTCTCTCTCTCTCTCTCTCTCTCTCTCTCTCTCTCTTGCGCACGAGACGTGTTTGCTGCAGGCAGGCATGAGTAGGTTAGATCCTCAATGAAGCCTGTATCTTTATTTTCTTTTTGCACTTCTTTATAATTAGGGATACATTGCATTTATATCTCTAGTTGGGTCAGTATTGGACTATGCAAGTGTCATTTGGGCAGTGGCGTGCAGAGGTCCGATGATGCCCGGAGCAACTTTTGATTGTATTTCAATGTCGCATTTATGCGCTAGTAGGCAATGACCCTATTCGTGTCGAAAGAGTTATAGTTCTTAGTTCAAAGTTCAAGCTATTATGTTCTACTTTCGGTTCATACCTTTAACGATGTGTTTTGATCGACTCAGTCTTCGATGTCACCCATTTTTTAAAACGAATTTTGTCAATAATTTCGGGTTCGATCTATGATTGATGGTTGCATCGTATTTGACAAGCATTGGACAATTTAATCGTATTTTTGCCTTCTATCGGTGGATTTACGTTTGTTATTGTGTTAATCAGTCTCGGGATGCCCCCATCCAATGCATGCCCGGGGCCAACGCCCCCGTCCCCCTACCTGCACCTAACTGCAGACTAATGACACGAACTATTCAAAATAATAAACGGACTTTCGACCATTTCACCCCAAGAACTGGCATCACGCGCCCACAAAGAACATCAAACACAAAAAACATTGACCCTCGAACAATTCGCGATTGGAATGATTTGTGTGATGAATGCGTGGAGTGTGGAAGTTTGGAACGATTTAAAAGATTGTAGGTGTAATATTATTTCGAAGACCAATGCTTAATGATGAGCTACTTTCGAGCTCTCACACAGATACAGATACAAATACAGAACCGGTCGGCGAAGTCAAGCGACGGCGGTTGTGGTTAGTACTTGGATGGGTGACCACAAGGGATCACCGTGTCCCGGTCGTCCGGCGTCGTGCCCTTGGGTACAGGAGTGTGATTGTCTGCTGGGGGTAAACGATACATTGTAAAGCATAAAGAGCATGGTGAACTTCATAGATGTGTGCTATATAAATGCAATGCCTTTTTATATATAGTTTAGATAAATAAGAGTTGAACAACAAAGTGTGCCTGCACCCCATGTACATCCCTGATTGGCCGCACGTCCACCAGATTGATTCCAGCACCGACACAAGCCAAAGCCTTCGATAAAGTCCCACATCGGCGTCTACTTGTTAAATGCCAACATTATGGAATACAACGAAACACACTGCAATGGATTGATAGCTTTTTGCATGACCGGACACAGAAAGTTGTGTTAGATGGAAAGACATCAAGGTCATCAAATGTAACATCTGGAGTCCCACAGGGAACAGTGATGGGACCGTTGCTCTTCCTTTCTTTCTTTCTTATCCAATTTCCTTTTACCATTACAGTGTAGGGCCAGCACTATAAGGCTGGGTTTCTCTGGATCAAGATATTAAGACAAGCAGGTGATCAAGCCACTAAAGGAAAGAAGGAAGAAAGCAAAAGTCACCACGCTTTTCAAAGCCATTCATGAATCCATCGACGTTCCTACCGACCGACTTGTAACGATATCATCAAAAACAAGGGGCTATGAACTCCGTTACCACGTTCCACACTTGGCCATAACTCCGTTACCACGTTCCACACTCGAGGACTAACAACCATATGCAGTCTTTTTTTCAATCTGCCATAAGACTGTAGAACAATTTGACACCAACAGCGGTAAAAAAAACCTCTTATGGGACAGTTTGAAGATGGTCACACAATGAGCGAGCCCTTGTATCCTTTGTTCAGTGTTTTTATGTTTAGATTAGTTGACTTGTATTATGTATAGCATTTTGCGCAATACACCAGAGGTGGTCTGCAAATTAACGGAAGAAGAAGACACTCACCCCGCCCCACATCGCGTTAGATACCAAACGGAGTATAGATCATCACATCTCCCTCACATTCTCCCAATAACATGGGGACAGCTGGAAGTTATGGACCAAAGGGGAAAAGAATAAAAGAAAACGTATTTAAAAGACTTCCAAAGGATAAAAGACAGGGACGTAAAATGTTTTGGGTTCAGCTGACAAACAACCCAAAGAGGACAACAAACACAATATAATAATAATATGTCTTTAGCACGGAGATCAGCAAAAAAGCTTGTAAATCAGTGGAAAGTCTGTCAAATGGAGAAATAAAAACAGACGCACTCCATGCGCGTGAAAGGTTTTAATCTAAAGACTTTCTGTGTCTTCACTAAGGGAGCAACGAGAATGTGAAGGAGATAATGTGATGCCTTCCCGTTTACCTTGACGGTCCTCAATGCGCGATCTGAAATCGATGAGTAGTCGATTACACAAGAGCCAGACACGCATGTCGATGTTTACGCTTTACGCACGTTTCGTTTCCGGTTACTTTGTATGAGTTCGAGGATAACATTCTGCTGAGCAGACAGACCTTTTAATTTTTTCTTTTTTGAACTTTCTCTCTGGTTGTCTCTGAATATACTTTGGTGCATCTGTGTTGTCGGCTTTGATGTCAAAGGTAACGCAGGGATCTTTACAAGCTTTTATTTACACCTTTCTTGCAGTAGGTTATGAGAAGTTGAGAAAAATATGAATTGAAAAGAGCTGGGAGTGGGGAAGTTGTGAAAATGTCATAAAAATATCGTCATGACCCTTCTCAAAAGAAAGCACAAGAATGATAGTATCCTAGGCGTAGAAACATATGCAAAACGAGTTCAAGAAGTGGCACATGACTGTGTTGTGAAGGAGGAACTCTCTTCTTTAAACTGCTTATTATCAGAGTTCAAAGAAAGGCATTAATTTCACTTTCACAGAATATCTAGATCTTAGATGGATGTCTCTGCAGATTGAACTCATTGTCAGCAGCAGCAATTGATTTAATGGTTTTTCCTTCTAAGACTATTTTAGTGCTTAGAGACACTAGACAGTCTAGTGTTTGCACATTTCCATTCTATTTTGAAAAGCTATCACTATCATTGTTATCCCCAACTGGTTTCCAATAAAAGAATTCTGAAAAATTACCAGCGGGTTGTTGGGTGTTGGGAATAAGAGGTAATACGGTAATAACAATATGTATTTATCATCTTTGGTAATACATCAGTAATTAGTCATCAACTTACATGATGGGTTACTTTTATTTACGGGGGGTCACCCTATACTATATAGTCCTATAAGATATAGCTAGATGGCTTTCCAGGGTACCATTTGAGAAGTCGCAGTTTGTAGCAGTTTCATGCTATTTTGTGTTAGGTATTGCCAGATTGGCTTCTGATGTTGTGTATTGTTATTAAACAGTGGTCTCCGCATAAGAACCTGTTCGGTCTTCTTACAACCAGTTGTCGGTCCGAAATGGAATTTTTTCTATAATTATAATTCCCAACCACGTGTAAATTATAACAGCTAAGAACCCGCTGTTTTAACGGATTTTGTGCTCAGGTATTCCAAAAATATACAAAACAAAACTCCTCAGTTGAAATATAAGTGATAAAATGAACAAGATGGCTACGGCTCAACTTACTTAGTGCACTCCTTCATTTACAGCATTAAAAAGAGCCGCCCAGCACACAGGTCATGTAAAAAATTAAGTATAAAGTGAAAAATGCTGAGTTGTTTATCTTATTTTTATCATCTTTGCTTCAACTTTGTAATTTGCATTTTATTATTGTTAAAGTCGCTGTCATGCTTAGGTATTCTAGTTTCACTCACTCATTCCCATAGCTGGAATTTCTAGGTTGCCAGTGAAAGGTGACCAAGAGGAGTGGTCAGACTGTTTGGAATGGGAATCTTCAATTTGACTTGTTATGGGAAGAGCAATAGTCATATTTTTATATTAAGAATAACGAACATGTTTTTATTTCTTCAATTTTTTTCATTAACTAATAATTGTATTTTCTGTCAGTGTTGCATCTATCTTTTACGTTATTCCTTGCCAAATTGAGAGATGGTCAGTTGCCTGGACCGACATAGTCGGGCAGACCATGCAGTTGGAAGGGTGGGATCACGAAATATAGTTTGGGTGAAAACAAAAAGTTCTGGCCACTTATTATTTTTAATGAGACCAGAGATTTTTTGCTTCATTGTCCAGCTGTCACAATGCCGCGGTTCAGATTGATATATCTGGGTTCTTATTCCCAGCATGGTTAGGGAATAATCACTTCCTTTTCAATGGCCTTTTGATCTTTCTGGTAAAATGTTTTTTAAATTATAATCCAGCACTGTAGCATAATTGACAGTCTAGAATTGAGATAAACTTGTGATTTCACTTCCCACCTTCTACTTTATGATGTCCAGCTCTGTTTGACCATATTTTTACATTCTTTACAATTTTATGAGATTTTTTTAGGGTGAAGTTCATGGTTAATAGAAAAAATAGAGTGTCAGTTGTACTTAAAATTGTTGGGTGACATTTGATTTTTAAGATATTTTAAAACTTTTTTGGTTCCCTGTGTCACCTGTGTTGGCAAAATCAAAAGTTCTTTTCCTTTTCACCCAATGTTATTCCCATGTTGTGGTGTGAGCAAATTAAAAAAAAAAACCTTGAAAAAGAATATGATTCAAACGTCCTAGGATTTGGGTTACCCTTTAAAAACTTATTCTCATGCTTTTATTGTGCAAGTCATTTTTTGTGAGAACTTTTCAACTGGTTGCTCTTCTGTAGAATTTTGTGGAGCATTTTTTCTTTTGGTATAATTCTAAGTTTGCTGCATACGTTTTGAGTCATAAGGGTTTAAGATCTAACTTTATCACGATGACAAATCATAAGAACAAGAAATTCAGAGCTTGTCACTTGTTGTTGGCGATTTATTATCCACATTATACGTCGTCCGTTTTTTCATTCATTTCTCACTTGTCAAACCCCATCCTCTTTAACATGACCTCCTTTCACATTTCTAGTATCCATGCACTATTTGATTGTTTATTTCAGTCCAAGAAGACAGTCCATACTGGATCAGAGCACCGATGCTAATTTACACAACAGATTCGATGCTTTGGTGGGTTATTTATGATATTGTGTTATTTTTATGTTTGTGTCTCTTATGCGATTTCATTTGAACCGATACATTGTGCTCTTGGTTATTGACTGGACATTTTCACCCCTAATTATATGATTGTTCTCATATGGTCACAACTGCTAGGTCTTTCATAGGGAATGTACAGCATGAATGTGACTTACACGACTTGTCAAATATTGGCTGTATGTTTTGATAATCTCAAATTGCTAAGTTTTTTAGGAATACTCTTCACTTTGTATCGATGTAATTTCAGCCTAAATCATCATTTTACTCTGGGGAATTATGACAATTGCCTCATTGACACTTGCAACACATCGTTTCAATTTTCATGAAGTTAAAGGGGAGCTTGCACTACTAATGATGCACGGTATCATATTAAGATGGAAAATGTGAAAGTGCAAGAAAAACAACCAAAGCAGAAGAAAAGTGGTATGGCGACCTAGGGGATGGAACCCACACCAAGGAACGACGACACCGCCTTGCCAGAGAATGAGCCCACCGTTCAGTGGGTTTATTCATTTACCATGAAAAGATTGATGTTGGTCTCTTGTTTTTGAATAATGACATTAACTTCACAATCTGTGGCATAGTTACAAAAAAAATTTGATGGTAGTATTAAAAGAGTGCGGCCAACAAAGAAACATGCAAAATATGATCACATATTTGATTTTCTGCTTCACATCTAACAATGATAGAATTGGGTAAGTAATGTTTATTGTGAAATGATTATTTTCCCCAGAACATTGGAGCAGGGAATCATTCCAGCGAGGCTTGGTCTGTAGAGTCATACTTGAATAACCCTTTCAGTAACGTCAATATGCCGTCAAGGCGAAGGAAAAGGGATCACAGTTCCAGTGATGATGTCACAGTCAAGAAAATTCGTTCCCAGCAGTGAGTCTCTTTATATTTTGAATGGCTTTGTTATTGTTATGTGATATTATTGTCCTCTTCTCATTAAAAACTTCCAAGTTGAGCTGGTCTTGTTTATTCGATTCAAAATCGATGCCCCTTTGTACACCTGGGTTGATTATTGCAAATGGAGTAAAGTTTCTTGCCTAAGGAAAAATTGGAGGCATCTAAAGTGGGTTTTGAACCTGCCTCCGACTCCCATGGGTCAGTGTTGGCCATCCAGCCCCCCCATTAGCAGATTACATGAAAGTCATAGCAATTGACAGGATTCATGCGGCCTCCTTGAATTTAGTTCAACCTTTAAAATCTCCTGGAAAACTCCTTGAATTTTTAAATGGGCATTGTGAAAAAAAATTGGTCATTTTAGAAAATTCAGTTCTGCGAAGGCCAAGAACAATTTTACGTAAATGGTCTTAAATTTAAGAAAATCCCCTTGAAATCTAGACTTTTATAGGGTAGAACAGCTGTAGAACCCTGAATTGAGAGTTGTCACTGTCAGGGAATGTTGATAGTGTTAAACAGTTGATTTCATAAAGTCTAGAGGTGTAGTCACTTTGTTGTCATCTTGATTTATTTTTTCCCCCCCGTCAAATTCTATCTCTGTTTTTTTTCCCCCAGACAAGTGAAAGATTTATCTACAGAATTCAGTAAAAAACGGTGCTTTACATGGTTTCAAGAATACACAGGTAAAACTCTTCCTTCTTATTAACATTAACCTAGGGTACAGCTTTGTAATGTTTCACATGCTCTTTATTCAATCTAAAAGTTTTGTGACATTTTTTGTTGTTGTCACAAATCCATTCAAATATGAATTATATTTGATTATATTTTTCAAACATCAGAATAATTATTGGTATTCAATCTCTTTATCATTTCAAGGATTACCTTTTGGTGTCAGCTAATACCAAGTTTTACATTGCATAATTAGAGAAAAAAACCCCCCCAACTTAATTAAGGTCTTATGGAAATTGTATGGAATTATAGCTGGTTTAATTAAAGAGAGGTGTGTTACAATATTTTTGGCTTGTGACAGGAGCGTCAATATTACTCTTTTTTCCTGTTTATTAAGAGCTATTGAATAAGTATGGTGCAAGTTTTATCTGGTGACGACAGTCTCTAAAAAATTATTTTGTATCACCAGAGAAAGTCAGGTCAATTTTTTTAAAAGATAATTTGTTGATTGAGCCTTTGAAGAAAGTTTGTTATTGAATGAGAAGTGTTTATAACTGTCTCCTTTTTGCATGCCTTAATCATAATAGGCACAGACGATGATGTATTAGGCCCAGAAGGCATGGAAAAGTTCTGTGAAGATATTGGAGTGGAACCCGAAAATGTAAGCAAAACACCTTTTTTTTAAAATGATTATCCTCAAAATTGTTTATTAACTGAAAATGTACCAAAACAATTGAAGAACAGTTCGTAAATTGAACAAACTTTGATTTCTCTTTATTGAGATAGAAATGATATTTTTTATTTGTGTACCTGCAGATTGTTATGTTAGCTCTTGCTTACAAGTTGAATGCCAAGAATCTGGGTTTCTTTACTGCGGATGAATGGATGAAAGGGATGACAGAATTACAGTAAGTAATATAAACTTTTTATGTTTGTAATATTTCCTTTATTTGTTAAAAATGTATTTAGTCTTTTTATTTTTCATGTTCAGACTTGGTTCAAAGCATATAAATTAATGAAAATTTGAATTTTGTTTAAACTCAAGATGTTGATATGTCTACTCCAATGCTGATAAACATCCAAATCTTAAATTATTTCACCCACTCCTTACTAGTTACCTGTAAAATACAACCTAGAATGAACACAGAAATTTTCAAAAACATTTTTGTTTTGTAATATCTTTTTGGCAAAATGTAATTAATAAAAAATGAATGAGTAAAATGATCACTATTTGATTTCCAACATTTGAATGTCAAGGAATTCTATTTTTATCAAGTTCTTCACCTTTGGGATGTTATTATTTCTTGTTTCTCTTTCTAAATTTCTCTTCCCCTTGTCCCATATTATTTCCTCGATGTTTCCAGGTGTGACAATATACAAAAAGTTCAGCACAGACTTGACTACCTCCGAGCCTTGCTCAACGATTCCTCTCATTTCAAGAATATTTACAGATTTGCTTTTGATTTTGCAAGAGTAAGAAGTCTATATGATTTTATTTCCTGGAATTTTCATGAATAAAAAGATGGATTTAATGAAATTATAAATGTTTGTCTGGGATGTGCCAAGTTTGGATAAAGGAGTAGAATTTTAAAAGTACCTACTGCTGCAGATATCTAACATCAAGCAACACTACTATCCTATGCTCTACTGAAAGTCAAGTAAAAGACATGAGTTTATACAACTTTATTCTAAATGACTCGAGGCCACCTGCATGTGCAGGTTTGAATAGAGGCATGATTCTGTAGATGTGGAGGTTTAAGATAAACTACACAGCATTGTTATATTATTAGATTATTTGCATTTTATGATTTATCATTCGTATTTGGCATGACATTAATTCATGATGAATGAAGACGTGTATTTGTGGTTGTTGTTGTTGATGGATTGGAATATTCTTCGTTTTATGAGCTAAAGAAACACAATAACGAGGGTGCTACTGTTGGACCTCATGTTAACTGGTACCTACACCCCAGCACAAAATGACTTTGCCGAGTCCCTGGGATTTGGTTGTCATGTTAGACACTAACGAACACAGAGGTAGACGATGGTATACATCATGGTTCTCCTTTTCAGGATAAAGACCAAAGAAGCATGGATATTGACACAGCCAAAGCCATGCTCTCATTAGTCCTAGGAAAGCAATGGTCCCTTTTTTCTTTCTTTCACCAATTCCTAGAGGTAAGGCCATAATTTTTTTGCTTTTTACTAGTGTAATAACCAGTTCAATGAACGGGAGAGGCATGAAATTGATAAAAACATTTGTGTTGCAAAATTTAAA
Source organism: Tritonia tetraquetra (assembly GCA_030265355.1). Taxonomy (NCBI): domain Eukaryota; kingdom Metazoa; phylum Mollusca; class Gastropoda; order Nudibranchia; family Tritoniidae; genus Tritonia; species Tritonia tetraquetra. Next base: position 8,931 of record JARBEQ010221938.1, read on the forward strand.
AATAAACATTATGTTTATTGTTCTTACATATTAGTGCAAGTGGTTCAACAGAACTATTGCATCTTTTGTATATTCAAAGAAGAATACGAGTGATGATCTGAAAATTATTACCAACCTTCAAGTAGACTCATTTGGGGTAGGCCTATTTGATGGCGCTTTGAAGTTTAGGTAATGGTACTTATGAGTAGGGTGGGGTGGAAGTTCATTTCAGCTTTGCCAACTTCACAACAAAAATGTTTTCATTGCGCTCCAAACCCTCTATTGTATTGCAATGTGTGAACACTATTCAACCCTTACACGAACTAATAGTTTGTCTGTTTAGAAGCATATCAAATTATGGTCAAACGGATGACGTCATTTTACTTTAAGGAGACGGTGAAAACAATGAATGTTGATTGCTCCAGTAAAAAAAAATGGTACAATTGAATTATATTTTTGTTGACTGATTGTTCTCAAACTACTGAATTTCCCAAAGTTAACATGTGAAAAGCATTAAGCAAACTATGACCGATCATCATGCAAAATTTCATAGATGTGTGTTTCTTAATAGGCTTGATTAAAGTTTATAAAGGCTGAGGAGAGATTTTTAAAAATGATAATAGATTTGTCAACAATTGTTTCTTTCTTCATCATTTCTCATTGTACCTTTTGGTGTCTGGGTTCAGTTCAAAGGTCATAGACAATCCTTCTCCAAACTATTAGGTCCTGGCACTTTATCTTGCTTACCTTTTTCTCAAACTATTGTTTTTGGCAGTACAATGACAACATTGATTATTAATTTTTTAAAATATTTGTGTGGATTCATGCTTTGTCTCTTATTGTATGAGGAGCTAATAAATGAATATATGTTTCTTTTTACAACAATACAAGTACAAAGTTATAAACAAAGATGTGGGAGCAGCTAACAAATTAATGGGTTTTTTACAGCAAAATAAGTACAAAGATGTGTGTGGAGCTAACAAATGATTATTTCTGTTTGCAGCAAAACAAGTACAAGGTTATAAACAAAGACCAGTGGTGCAACATCCTAGAGTTTAGTCGAGCAATCAAACCAGACTTGAGCAACTACGACGAGGATGGCGCATGTGAGTTGATGAATTTTGTCTGTGGTGTCGGACGTGGAAAGAGCTTTATTTCTTTCTTTATTGTTTCAGTTTTGGGGTGAATCATATGTTAATTCTCAAATTGCTATGCCTATTTGTCTATTGTTTCTTTTGGTTGTCACCTAGCACTTTTACTTAAAAAATATTTGTGTCATTACCAGTGTTTCCGTTGGTTTTTGACACTTCTCTATCAATCGTGTTTACTATAAATCTACATTCTTTTGAGTACCTATATTGTGGCCTTGAACTTTTGATTTGTTTGGTGGAAGATGAAAGGAATTATGAGTCAGATTATGGTGATGAGGAGCCATTTAATATTTTAATGAGGATGCAAGTTTTGGCAGCCCAAAAATATTTTCTTCCATGAGATATGAATTCTAGCTGCTGGGGTAATACACAGATAGCACATTCATTTCTAAATCAAATATTCTTTAAATCAAGAAAATTTATGAATAATTTCATTTTTGATGATTTTCTAATGAAAATGACTTCTCATAACTATGGAGTTATTCCACTTTTCATGGGATTTTGGTAGGGGTAATTTCTGAACGGGGTTTTAAGGGTTAAAAATTGTGTTAATCTTATGGTTTAATTGTTTATTATGTAGGCTCGTAACTTTCATCTTGTCCATTTCTTTTGGTAGGGCCTGTTATGCTGGATGAGTTTGTGGAGTGGTTGAAGGAACAACGCAAGTCTCAAGAAAGCAGTGAAATGCCATCTGATTCGTAAGAAGTCATGTTTGTTGTATTTATAGCTCATCATATTCATTCAAGCATCCAAGGCAGTGACCAACACCGCTGCAACAGAGACAGGGAAAAAAAGCTGCGGAATATTTAAAGCTTCTGTTAATTGTTTTTATGTTATTTATGAGGCATTTTTATTTGTTGACCAAACATGATGTGTGATATGTGAGAATGGATTTCTTAGCTTTTGTTTGAGAAAAAAATACAAGATTGTCAAATTTGCATGGATAAGCAAAACATATTGAATTCTGGTTAAGATAGTGTCCTTAGAACCTGAGAGTGAAAAAGAGAAAAATAAGATGATATGAAAAATAGACTAATAATTTTTTTTCTTATTAACATTAACAATGGTGAGGTTGAGACTCTTGATGAAAATCAAATTAATCAGTATTAATTGAAGTGGAACAGACTTCATTGTAACAATTGAAATGAAATCCTCCAATATTTCAGATTAGGTGAGAGAACAGGGACAATACTTTAGAATAAAATAAACAAGATGCTTACAATGACAAATAAAAGGTTTTTTAAATTTAAGAAAAGGTTGGTGATCTGATCTTGTTCTTTACATTTAACGTTGCATATTCAATTTTCTTTCATGTGTGACTGCAAGATATTTATATGAAATCCTGGTGTATTTTTATGCAAGTACAGAATTTTTTATGTAAAAAATGTAACAGCTGACCTTTTATAAGTGGGAAAGAACTGTAAACATTTAACAAGAGGTATGGAGAATAAGTAAAAAGTAAGAAAGCGAGAGAGGAGGAATGAAGAAACAAAAGATTTAGAACATTTTATTGAAGTGATGAATATGTGAAAGAATGATTGATAGTAATAGGAAGAATGCCTTACTGTAATTCGTATTGTCACGTGACATGAAGGTCTCTGTTAAAACAAGTACTGTCTGTAATTTAGATTTTACGTCTTATGATTTTGCAAATTCAGCTACATTTTTTATGTTGTAAAAATTTGGTATGTTTTGGCCCCAAAATGCAGAAAAGTTTGTTTTTGGTGGCAGTTAATAAATCAGCTGTTGATACAAGTGAGTTAAGTCAAGTCCACCATCTTAGAACTTGCATAATAATATGACCTTTTAAAACCCTTGTTTAGTGAATTTACTTTTGTTATTTAGAGTTAAATATATGTCTGATGAGAATGTGATACGCCAATGTTCTATTCATTTTATGTTTACATCGTAGCTCAAAGTTGTGACTTAATGTGATTGAAAAAACACAACATCTGTGTATTTGAAGACGGGGAAAAGAAAGGAATTGAATTAATTGAGAGGCGAGTAATCTAAATGTCATGAATGGGCAAATTGTGGTTAACGCATAAACGTCTTAGCATCAGAGCCTGTACTATATAATGATGTAATCGATGACGTCTGAAAGGTGTTCTTGTGTAAATCACCTCTCTTTATAGTATTCATTACCGTATATTTTACGAATTGAGTATATCCCTTCTGCAGGGGCTGCCTGAGTGAAACTGTTTCGGTCACCTCA
>JARBEQ010222049.1:0-12275 GCA_030265355.1 Tritonia tetraquetra
TCTCTCTCTCTCTCTCTCTCTCTCTCTCTCTCTCTCTCTCTCTTTCTCTCTCGCTCTCTCTCTCTCTCTCTCTCTCTGTGTCTCTCTCGCACAGATGACATACACCTTGATTTTCAATTTCTATACCCCTACGACATCCCCCACCTCATCACCTTAACCAACTTTTCCTCCCAACAGAGACGTAAGGCAGTAATAAATTGATTGATGGTAGATTAAAAGCAAAGGACCGGTCCATCATCACCACCATTATTGCGACAACGGCTGTCACGTTGACCTAAAAACTTAGTTCGGAATTTCATTTTTTTCCTTGACGTTTTGTCTCCATATCCTTTGTCTAAAATTAAGTATGTGTTTTTATTATACCTTGATTTGTCAGCGGGTGCCGTTATTAAAATATGATGTGAACAGCACGAAGGGTAATTTGAAAAATTATATACCAGCAGCAAAGGAGGTCCCTGTGGCGCAGAGGTACGGTTCTCGCCTCTTAAGCGAAAGATACCGGGTTCGATTCCCGGCAGCAACACTGTCGGGTATTTTTATCCTTGAAACTCGGTGAAACCCTATATGCCACTCCCCTGATCCTATTCAGGTAGGTGGGATCTGAGAACCTTGTCTATCGGAGACGGACGATAATTTCGGAGGTCCCGTGTGTCCGTTTGAAAATCGATAAGAGTAAGACGGACAAAATTAATTCCTACCACAAAGGTCACTGTGGGTGATCACCTGCTTGGCTTAATATCTTGATACAGAGAAATCCAGCCTCATAGCGCTGGCCCTACACTGTAATGAAAAAAGGGTACAGGATAAGAAAGAAAGAAAAGCAAAGTTCAATGATGAACAACAGCACACACAAAATTGAAAACAAAAGTTCCTAGATCTAATTGAAGCAAAGAGGTTAGAATATATAGAACAATGTTATATTTAAAACTCTTTGAATGGAAGTCCAACTTTGCACAGCTTTCTTACACACACACACACACACACACACACACACACACACACACACACACACACACACACTCACGCATGCGGGCACCCACATTCTCAGTCGCTACAGTTCCCATATGTATATGAAACACCTTATTGGCATCTCATTTATGTCTTTGTTTTCTCCCAGACATTTCAGAGTATACTCGACAGCAATAAAGATCTTCGGGACGATCTGCGACTTTTAAAAATGGAAAAAGACAAATTACAAATGGCGTGGAATAATCATCGCAGCAACTGTCCCCTTTTATCGTCCGCACCACTCGACCCTTCGTGCTCCATAAAGATGGAGACATCGTGTGCAATGGATGGCGGCATGCCGGTGATTAAGCAAGAGACTCCGCATCTGAGTGACTGCATGGCCATGTCCAATGCTTCCCTGTCCTCGGGACTCACCCCGCCCGTTACTGAGAAACCATTTCCTCCTTATGCCGAGTGTTATTATCCATACAGGGATCACTACCCTAACCCTGACCCCTATCAGCAGCAGCTGAATCAGCACTATCCACAGCATCAGCAGCCATACCAATCTATCCCGTGCAGCTGGCCAATGACAAACTCCTATCATGTACCCGGTAATCAGTTTGGCGGTGGCTCCGTATCCGAGAATATCAACCCGAATACGCCCAGCCCTGTTTCTCCCAACAGTAAAACTACTATGCAGTTCCCCCACCAATCCTCTCGTCCTGGGCACGAGGAGCATCACCACAAAGGGCAGCCCCAACCAAATAGGTATGATACGCAAGATTCGTGCCAAACTAAAATGCCAGTGAAAAATATATACCAAAATGGTTATGCCAATTTACCACAGCAGAATCTGCTGTACCACAAGGACCATCTCACGAATATACTTCAAGGCCAAGTTGCTAATAATATCACATCTCCTGTTTTAACCTCGCCACCTGTGTCCACTGCTAGTCCGACGCCAAAACTGGTCAATAAGTATCCAGATCTTTGCCGAAAACTCCAACGTGCTCCATCATCCAATCCAATCCCACGTCACGTGACCCCCTCCAGGCCAGACTCGAACGCTATAATTGGTGCTCGTACTGTATCGCCTGTTAAGTCTGAGATATCCGCCGGTCCATGCAGTCAGCTTTCAAAACCTCAAATGAAAAACCTGGTACATCAAGGTGCAAATATGATACGCACCCAAAATGACACTAATAGACTGTCTACGTCGCCTACAAATGGCATCGTTAAAAACCCTGTATGTTCTAGCATGTCAATTAACACATCTCCAAACGTGAGCAGTGTTTCTTGCAGCCAAGAGAACGCGTTAACGCCTTCTTCGTGTCTGTATACTGTGCCAGCTTGTATGAACAACAACGATAATTTTTTTGCCGACGTCCAACGCTCATCCGATGCTGGCTCCGTCCCTGACAGTGTTTTATCCACCATCCACCAGGAAGTTCCGTCGTCGATGGACACTTCAGATATAGATACTGAAAACGTATTCAACACAGCACTTGATATGGAAAACTCGTATAATAATTTGCCCTGTGAAAATGGCCTTAGCTCCTACAATGAGAACCAAGAAGGTATTATGCCTTCTAACATCGGTGGTTCCGAATGCAATGGATTAAACCCAGAAGAGAACTCTCCGTATTCTATTTCTACCAGTACAGAATTAACCAGCTCTGTGATAGTGAATACTTCCGCTGGAGGTCAAGGTCAAAACGATAACTTTATCGGCTCTCCAATGACAGACGACCTTTCAAATATCCCAAGCAAAGAACTTTTATTTTTTCGTAAAAATGAAGCTTTTCCTGCAATTTCTGCAAACAATTTTTTGCAGCAGCAATGACAACATATAGCTGATAGTACAGGACCCTTATAACATAATGATACTGTTATGTCTACCCTTTCAGATTCTGGGAGCAATAATAAGGTTACACGCTTTTGTTCAGATATTTTTTTATGGACGAGATTATTGTCTAAACAGCAAGTTAGATGTTATTTGTTTGTGCTTTCTATGACAGAGGGTCATCATTTGCTTAGACAGATTTTGTCAGAAACCAAAAGGCACCAAATTATCAAGCCTGGTTTATATTTTTGTCAGGTAGAGGTCCCAAAGCCGCATCACAAAATAGGTAATTGACGGTATAGATATTGCTCAAGTGATGTGGTTTGTATAATTTCTATTTCAGTTTTATTACGTAGTTATGATTTGCTTTCTAAAAAGAAATAAAAACAGCTTCGCATATAATGTATAAGAGAAATTATCTAATGGCAATGATCACGTCATCAATTTCTTAGAGCTTGTGTTATAATATACGATTATTCTCTTTAAAGATACGGTCCATCTGCTTTGTGATGGCATCTAGATAATTAATCGTGTATTTTAAAATATTTTTTGGGGGTATAGGAGGGACGCTTTTTCATCGCCCTTCTCAAAGACATGCAGAAAAATTAGTGGGGTTTTTTTGTAACCCAAAATAGCAATAATGCAAAAGATCAGGATTACAGAATACAATCAATTTTACGAAATTGATCTTTTGCATTGTCACTAATTTGAGTTTTCAATAACTCATTTTCTTGTATGGCTTTAAAGAAGTGTCTGACTTTGGGGCAATGAATAAAGCCTCCGGCCCTCTTTCATATTCTAATAAATTTTAATGTAAGTTATAGAGATGGGTGCAAAAATGGATTGAAAAGAATGCTGCACACTTTTGCTTTAAGACCACGACAAATTGTATGAAAAGGGCCCCATCAAACTTGTATATTTTTCAAAAGTGAAAAAAAAACAGTTTCGGTTTAACAAAGAAGACCATTTTCTGAAAGTTATTGCCCCAAAAGAGCCAACATAATGTAATTGTTTGCAGGCTAAGACCAGTCTTTGTTCTACCAACCATACTCTGCCTTTTCATGCCTTTCTCGGTTTTATGAAAGTTAAAAAAAAATAGCTGCTCTTGTTTATTGTCTTGGCAATAATAATATAATTTTTTTTTTCTAAAAGTTTTATTCCTATATATAAATCCAATCACACACTCAACCTTTTACTGTAATATTATTATAATACCTCATGTACAATATTTTATTCCCCTACATATTATATTATGGTATATCCATCTCTACCTCTATCACTATTTTTACGAATGATCTCTCTAAATTTATATAATATTCTAATATCAATATACCCAATCTGCTTTTTTGTACATTTTACAGCTAAATCAAATTACTCTCTTTTTCATTTTCATTCATCTCTGTTAAAAGATTCACAGGTCATAGCAACGACTTTTATAATATTCTTCATAGTGCAGTGAATGAACTACTACAGTAACTCATCTTATAAGAAAACAACTAAAGTTGTGTTTGGGTAAGTATTCACGAAAGAAACTAGGTGCAGGAATGATATTTAAAGTAACCCAAGGTATAGTATTATAAAATCCGTTCATTATTTGCATTAGAAAATGTCAACGCATAGTGATAGCCGTATCAAGTTTTCTACGACAATGACACGAGAGTTTTGTGGGGGGGGGGGGGGGACATTATGATACGAGCGTGTTGGATTTTTGACATTATGACACGAACATTTTGGATTTTTGACATTATGACACGAAAGTTTTGGATTTTTGACATTATGACACGAAGATTTTGGATTTTTGACATTATGACACAAGGGTTTTGGTTTTTGGACATTATGACTCGAGAGTTTTGGATTCTTGACATCATCTGGATAAGACACCCATGGGTAGAGCTAGGCCGTCATCAGACGAGACCACTTTTTGTGACGGCATTAAGTTCCATTCGTGGTGCTGCTGGTATCAGAAGCCAATGCAACACTCACTCGTCTTCAGACGCGGAGAACCGAGTTCGAGCCCTCCTAGCGTGTTTTTTTCTGGTGCTTTCAGTTTCCATGGCTCTGCCCTGGAAATTCACGTTAAATCTTCTCAAGTTCTTTATAACCGCCTTTGGTATGACCTTTGTGTGTTGAAAAGGGCGCACAATTTTAATCTTTAGAACTTGCCAAAACGGAGTGTCAACCACGGACTTACGCTACTGTGTGAGTGGTCACCCCCAAATGTAGCCTCATCCGAAGCCAGCCTCACAAACACTGATGAAAGGTGTGGTCTGATAACACAATCGCTCTTCTATGCTCGTGCGAGTTATATTGATTTTGGTCTTAGGTTATGACCTCTGTTTACAGTGTGGCAGTCTTTTACAAGTTAAAAGTTGTTAGTTTGGCAACATATTTTAGATCATATCAAAGGAATGGTTATTATAATACCGTACACCGAAAGGTACTATAGGTTTTCGATAAAGAATAAAGAATTATTACAATGTTCTCTCGATTCAACCGGTAGCAGTGGCGCATTTATACGCCGTTAGGCAATTATCCTTTTGGCATTGAACGAGTTATAGTTCTTTGTTAAAAGTTCTAACTATTATGTTATACTTCCGTTTCATACATTTCCAATGTGTTTTCGATTTCAGCCGTTTTTAACGAATTTTGTCAATAATTTAGGGTTCGATCGATGTCTGATGGTTTTCGCTTTCGCAAGGTCATCGTGTTTGACAACACTTTGACAATTCAATCGGATTTTTTGGCTTCTTACGTTTTTTATTATGTTAATCAGTCTCGGGATGCCCATAATATCCAATGGATGCCGGGGCCAACGCCCCGTCGGCCCATCTTTGCACGCCACTGACCGTTAGTAATTTTTAAAAAACACGAAATTTTCATAACAAGTTGCTTTTGGAATTGTCCCCGTGATATACAAAATATGAAAGATATTACAAGCCTTAAAATATTTTATTTACACCGAAATATGATATCACATATTTTGTAATATTAGTCTTCGTATATTTTGTACATTAAGATTAATTTCAAAATTATACAAAGTCATTTTTATATCATCAATTTCTCGTACCAATATGACTGTTGTTTTTGCTTTTTGAATTGTCAATAAAGAATCCGTTAACCCTATTATGCAATGAAACACCCCCATTCCAAGATTGTATAAAAACATGACTATGACCTCAACGGTTTCATTTCATCATACTATCATCATTATTCATTCCTATTACCATTTACCCTTGGAAAACGTGGGTAACTTTGCATGTTATCTTTCTTTACACGGCTTGACTAGAGCAAGAAATTGAAATGTGCTAATTCATTTTATCTCCTCCAGAATGGGTAACATCTCTCACAGAAATTAGCTCTTTTATGTCAAAAGTGAATATCTTTAACAACTGCAACATTTTCCAAGAACACCCAAAATAACAAGTGTAACATTCTTTCCATTGTAAAATATGCTATTTTTTAAAAACTTAAAACATTCAGACTTCTCCTCATTGAAGTATTCTATGCAAGACTTAAAACGGGCAGGAATCAATGGATCGAGCCTCAAGGCTGCAGTAATGGCAAAACAGAATCAATTCTTTTCCTTTCAATTTACCTTCTGTCAAATAATATTTGTAATATACATATTAAATAGCATTGTATATCATAGGGTATCATGTACATTGAGTGAATTTATTTTCCTCTTTTTTATAATATGAAGTCAAAACGTTAAAAAAAGGTTTAAAGTTGTTAGTTTTACGCCCTTGTCACCACATTAGATAGGTCATATCAAAGGCGGTCAACACGTTTGCTTTAATTGGCGATGTAGTTAAACAAGTCTTGTGAATCTACGCCCTGTTTGAATCTAACATCAAACGCAATGGGCTTTGTGTGGAATCGTTCCTTGATGCATATAAACAGCTGATGCATTTAACTTCGATTCTTTTGATTTGTCCATCAAATGATTTATTATTACAACAGTGACGAATCAGATTCCATCCTATCCTAATAGTACTGAATAATTACTAATAGTGGACATCGTTGAAATCGCCTGAGTTGACCGGTTGTGTTAGTGCTTTTCTTTGTAACGAACTCCGACCTTAGTCAAGTCTAGCCTAACCACGGCTGTGTCGATCTCTTTTCCACTACCCCAACGACATCGGCTTAATCGTGGTCAACTGTATAGGGCCTAGCCATTCTGGTTGAAACCCTCGGAATGTGGCAGCAGTCCATTGGTGTCCCAGTATTCCCGGTCTCCAATCACGGTCATCAGCAGGCAGCTGTTGTAGGTTTTTGTTTGTGAACATAATGTTATGACGTGTCAGCATTATTATTATCCTCATTGAATTAATATTTTATGTTTTATAACATATTTGTATGATATTGTTCTATTCAATCATTACCATATAATATCATGGTGGTATACACATGTATAAAGCTCATGCATTCCCCATTGAATTCAGGATACCACAGTCATTCGCCTTGCCATTGTTTGGCTTTTTGTCCATTCTGTTTTTTTATTTAATTTTCTATTACTACATTGTTGTCATTATCAAATCGAATTTTTTTTTCAATCACTTGCCATCGCTATTATCCCTAAGACCATTGTCATTGTTACCGTTATCATCATAATTCACCATCACCACCATCATTTTTTATGGTTGTCATTATTGTCCCTTTTTATTACCACAATTATATCATTATCATTATCTATCAACTCCTTCGTGCTCCTTCTCATCATCATTATCCTCACCATCATTATCACTACTGTGAAAATCACCACTCTCTCCTCCACACAAGATCTCTATCATCTACATTATTCTTTCCCAAATCGTCTTTCACATTTTTAAACATCGTCCAGATTATTTCCTCCTGAAATTCCAAAAAACTCGAACCAGCATTAATTGTTATATCAAAAGACAATATTTTTATTTTGTACTATTTTTGTTTTCCTTATAATATTGTTGTATTATGACTCAGCTTGACGCGTTTCTTTCAATCTGTGCTCTATTGGGCCGAAATCTGAAATCAGATCGGAAAACATTTTCTGCATGTAGGTACGTACACTCTGTCGGTTTTCAATTTACTTAATCAACTATGCTTTCATCATTTTGTTTAATGTATGTGTGTGTGTGTGTGTTTGTGTGTGTGTGTGTGTGTGTGTGTGTGTGTTTGTGTGTGTGTGTGTGTGTGTGATTGAATGCGTGAAGATTTGTGGATAGTGCATATTGGTGATCTTTAAGAAAACGACTGAATTTAGAAAAAAAACCAGACTTTATTAACATCATCGGGGTTTTAAGTTAGTGTCATGGCAATAGTGTACGAGTTATGATTTACCTTGTGATATTCAAGTTTCATTCTGGTACATTAGCTTGAAACATGGGACAGCTTAGAAGTTAGGCTGATCACCTGTCGGTGTGAAATCATTGGATCCATATAATTTCTAGCTCCGTGTTTGGCCTCACTGGGTGGCAGGACAAGACCTGCATTCAGAATCTATTGAGGGCGATTTGTGCGCCATTTGTGATAGAACATGGAGCTGGCCCCAACAATGGCTTAATCAGTGAAACTGAGAATAATACAAACAAAAGTGCTTTCTACATGATACCTTTATACTGTGAAAAATATCCCAAACTTGTTGTTAACCCTGTCTAGCTTACTGTGCATGTAATGGCGTTAACCCTGTCTAGCTTACTGTGCATGTATTGGCGACATCTCGTACTTTCTTCAGAATCGACGAGACACAGTATCCCAGGTCCTCATAATCTGTAATAGTTGTTTCAACGATTGTTGATGAAAAAGACAATCTTTAACGCACGCACGGACGCACGCACACACGCACACACACACACACACACACACACACATACACGCACACACGCACATACAGACACACAGTTACTGGGGTTGTCAAAGCGTAGATGTACCACTTTCACTTTGTGCGCAGAAGGTCCTAGGTTCCGGTGGTGACGTGGGGTTTTTTTTCTTTGGACTTTTCGGAGTTTTTATGGCTCTGGCCCTGGATTCCTTATGGGATCAAGTCCTATTGGAGATAGATTGGAAACCGGAAGTCCCGCCTTTGATGTGACCTATGACGAGTTGTAAAGGGCGTAAAACCAACAACTTTTAAACACCACTGCTGTCTAGCGTCACGCCTATCATAAACCTTAGACGTGAAAGTGGGACAAATTATTATCGTATATATCAAATTATTATTTAAAAAATGTAAATAAACTGTGTTTGGCGAAGGTCTAATCCTGCCAACGACCTAGTGACCCAGTTTGTTTATCGTAGAATCGTAAATACGTTCACACATTAAAATAAATGTCAACATTAAACACTACACTATCCAAACAGGTGGTTTGTAATTAATTCCCGATGGCTTATCGGCACAGTCGTATTTTCATCATAGGTCTTAATATAGGTACAGTTTATTTATTATTATTATCATGCTGATGAAATGCTTGAGCCAAAGTGACAACCACTGTCAATGACTTGGCAAGAAATCCTGACCAAAAGACCACGCATTGGCAGTGTAGTAGTAGTCTAAGCCTAATTATTTAAACATAAAGTAAACTTCAGTAGAAACGTAAAAAGTGTGATATGATATAAATTTGAGATACGAGAATTGATCACTAATTGTTTCAAATGTCATTGACCATCTTACGCAATATTGGAGTCCGTTAGCCACTAGTTAAGGGATATTTTATCGTTGCTGACAGTCTATCTTAATTGAGTGTGTGGGGGTAAGAAGGGGGAGGGAGGGGAGGGAGAGGGGGGGGGAGGACTGAAGAGAGGGGGGGGGGCTGAAGGGAGAAGAAAAAATATGGAATTCGATCAGCTTTACACTTTACAATAATGATATGATCATCTTAAGTCAATGCATCATAATTTCTTTCATGAAAAGCATTTTGTAATAAAGATTCTCATCATCAGTTCACTTTATTGATCTCTGAGTTGCTCACTTTGACGTGAGGCCCACTTACGTAAATATACAAATGTATGATTATGAACTACTCTCGCTCACCATCACGCGCACATTCTATTTATGATTGTAATAATATTTTACGACTTCTTATTGGCAAGTATGCAAGTAGTGTTGACTCGTGTTTTCAAACACTTTACATCAACGTGCATTTATAATCCATTTGTGCCATACAATTTTGTCTGTTGATGTGAATAAGATTGATTATTATTTTATTCTTTATTTTGTATATTATTATTATTACTGATATAATTATCATCATTATCATTAGGTTGAGGTTATTTGCAACATGTGGTGTTTAATTAACAGTCTCTGGATAATGTGTACCATGTGTTTGTTACATTTCGCATGCAGGTTCAGTGTCACTGAACCCTAAAATCTAAAACAAAACAGTTAAAAAAATTAACTTGGAGCATGTGAAGATTATGTTTAGATTTATCGACCCGAACCTCTTTGTCGGACGCCGCCATTTCAGAATGAGCTAGCAAGCAGCAAGCCACTTTCCCATTGGTTGAAATAGGTTGCTACATGGTGCAAATAATCACTTCGTTATCTTCATTGTTCACTAAGGCTTGTTTCAAGGTGGAATAGCAACAGTGTGTTGCTCTCTTTTTATATTTGAATATCATTGCTATTATCATCGTCATCTGTACTAAGTCATATTTTGAATCGTTGAATAAGGGAAGGAACTTGATTGTAAAAAGAGTCTATTTTGAACTTTTATAATTTTATAGTGCGATTTAGTTACCCAGGCTAAGTTATCTTTTATGTTATTATTATCGACGTTGTGTGGATAGATTATAATGCTGGGTCTGGTATTTACTAGATGAAGAGACGTCGCTTTGCGCCCTCTTAAACAGCTTTCATACTCTGCGTAGGTCAGTGTGATCGTAATGAGGTGAAACAACAAAAAGGCATCTACGAGTCATGACTCGGATGTGAGCGGCCCCTTTAGAGCTCTACTCCTTATGCAAGAGGCGATGTTATGTCGCTCACACTCGCGATGAACTATCGCTCCAAAATGTACGGAGTCGTCGCGAGAGTCGCGTCTCGCATAAAAAGAGACGTAGCCATACAAATCTTACTTTACTGAATTTGGAGCGACAGTTCACCGCGAGTGACTTAGCATCGTGTCTTACATAAGGATGCGTAGCCGTAAAGTGTAAAGAGTTATGGACCGAAACACGGTCGAGTGGGATTTCTTTTCGGAAGATTTTCTGTTTCTCCTCTTGTGAGTTTCTTGTCCCCACATCTACGTGTGGTGCAACGTCATATGTTTGTGAGTTTCTTGTCCCCACATCTACGTGTGGTGTAACGTCATATGTTTGTGAGTTTCTTGTCCCCACATCTACGTGTGGTGCAATGTCACATGTTTGTGAGTTTCTTGTCGCCACATCTACGTGTGGTGCAACGTCACATGTTTGTGTTACAGTGGCGGTGATACGTGAACATATACGGGGCTAGGCCCCTCTAAGATTTTGTTGTTTTTTTTAAAAGGGGAAAATAGATAGTATTACTTATTTGCAATCTTACACCGAAAGGTACTAAATGTTATTGATTAAGAAACAAAGACTTATTTACAATTGACCTTAACTTAGGTTTGTGAATGGAAAACAAGCCTTCAAAAAAAAAAGTGCCATATTTAGTCAATGTCTGTTTCACTGTTTATAACATTACACACCTCTCGTCTCACAACATCTAACAACCCAGGCCACCGCCACTGTTGTTTTACTGTTCACTACACGTAATTGTGCAGCAGCCTTACTGGAGGGCCAGGATTGGCAGTGAAAGAACGCTTTCCAATTTTGTTGGATGGAAACAGATTATTTTGGAATATTGGAATTAGATAATGGAATGATAGTTCCTACTATGACAGCACTGGGGCTTTATGCAGTGACTTAAAGACTAGTTCAATGTTGAGCTATTCGTAGAGCGATTTTATCGATAAAACAATAAATTGTTGATATGGCTCAATGCCAGATAGTTTTCCGTGTGTGTCATGTAATATAGATGTATAGATTATTTCATAGTATTATGAATATTTCAATATCATTTCTTGTATATTATATTGCAATTAATTAATATGAGAAGATTTGTTTTGCCGAAGGGAGAGGGTATGAGTTGAATTTGAATTACTCAATGGTCGAAAGTATAGGATTGAAAAGATTAAAATAATAATATGATCTCTCTTTTATCAAGATGGACGCTGATTATTTGCAGTTATTGTGAACATAATCTATTGACTTGGTCAATTAGAATGTTAGTTAATGGAAGGATGGAAGGAATTGAGAGATGCGGCAACTGATTTATTGTCTGAACATAAACATTGTACAACTGTGTTAATCTACTCTCTTTTCTCTCTCATTTGCTCGCTCTCGCTCGCTCTCTTTCTCTCTCTCTCTCTCTCTCTCTTTCTCTCTCTCTCTCTCTTTTCTCGCTCTCTCTCTCTCTTTTCCCTCTCATTTTCTCGCTCTCTCTCTCTCTCTCTCTCTCTCTCTCTCTCTCTCTCTCTCTCTC
>JARBEQ010222160.1:0-12271 GCA_030265355.1 Tritonia tetraquetra
TCTCTCTCTCTCTCTCTCTCTCTCTCTCTCTCTCTCTCTCTCTCTCTCTCTCTCTCTCTCTCTCTCCCTCCTTTGTGCCATTCAGCTTGCTTATCTAAGGGATACAGAATTTTTCCAGTAATGTGTTCAGCAAAAAATATCATGTGTTTAAATTCCTATTACATCATCCTGCCACCAATCTCCACACTCATCTTCCCATGTCCCAGTCAGTTTGGTTTTACCTCTTTCTGTGACAGGACTTAATTGAATTGTTTGAGAGTTCTCTACCCAATTGTCTTGTTATATGTTCTGTGTTATTTTTGTCTGTTAGCTGAGAAAGTGCTCTTGTTGTCTGTAATGTTCTACTTCCCTGTGCATTGACCCATTAGGAAGTTGACACATTTCCTTCCCTCTTTCACTCATTAATTTTTAATTTCCAGTTATCCCTATTGCAATTTGTTAATCAGTATTATGCGGTTGGATAACAAAACAAAACAAAACCCTCCTAATCTGTTGACGACTGTTTTACTACTGCATCACACAGGAGTTCCTCTTTTAGTTTTAATTAGTGAATCTGTCAGTATTACAAATCATCAAAACAATTAATTTATTAAAATATGCTGCAGCAGCCCCTTCAAAATCTACGTTCTAAAGTTATAAAGATTGACGTATTATGCCCTTTTTAACACATAAAGGTCATATCAAAGGCATATCTAAAGAACTTGAGAAGATTCTACATGAATCTCCAGGGAAGAGCCATGAAAACTCTAAAAGAACCAGAAAAAAACTCATGCTAGTGGGCTTGAACCCAGTCTTCCAAGTTCCAAAGTCGAGTGGCAACACCACTGAACCACAGACACTCTCCAAAATCAAAGTGACAAGCCACAATCAAACAAATCATAAATACTCATAAAAATTTATGGTTATTTTGTGTATACAATTAACAAATTCATGTTCACATTCAAACCAGCATAATATTGTGGCGGCATTGGAAAACAGGAATAAGTTACCATAATTGATAACTGTGTTATCATTTGCCCGTTTTTTGCCTACCATTTCTGAGCATTTTGCTTTATCATTACAGCCGAAGTTTTGATAAAATAAAGTTTAAAATTAGAAGAAGATAATCTCAGAAAAATTTGCTTTAAAGAGGATTGGCTCAAAAACCATTTTGAGTGACTTATTCTTATTTTTCCCAAGCCACCACACATCTCATATCAAGACCAAACGTATCTGATTTAGAAGCAAACTAGAGAGCTTTGTTTGAACTGTTCATAAGGTAAAGAGATAAAAAAAAGGATGGGAGTGAATATATCTAACAGAAGGGAGGTAAATCTGATAGAAAACGGAGTGTGCAAACCCTAAACATATATTTTTTAAATTTTTAACTTGCACCAGTCTATATAAACTTTAGTCAAGGCTGCAGACTTTATTTAGCAATGTGTGGTGCTAAAAATTTTCAAAAAAATTAACAAGTTTGGAATAATCGCTTTTGCCCTCAAATATTATGTGTTCTCTGTTTCTTTTTTGACAACAGAAGTCTTTAAAATCATTGGAAATAGCTAATTCAATCAATCTATGTTACAGTCATTTTAGGTTTGTTAGGTCAGCAGCCTTTGTTGCAAAGTGGATAGTGGGTCAATCTCATAATGACAATACATACAGAGCCATATGAAGATCTGTACTGAGTTCGATCCTCACCCAGGGAATATTTTTCTTTCTTTTTTTACTGGGTGGTGAATACTTCTTTCACATTCATAATTCTTGGGGGTCAACAGGAGGAGACTCAAAGTCAAGAGTGGATCGGCAGGGTTGAAGTACAAACCCTGCACTATGCGAAACTCCCAAGGGTCAACAAAGGGAGACTCCAGGTTGTTTGGAATATAATTTCTATCTGTAATTTCTATTAGCATGTTCACCACAAATTTGCAGGTTCTCATATAATCATTTTCATTAGACACCATAATACATTTTAAGGCTTAATGATTCTTAATAATCATACTACATTAAATGTTTTAATACCTGAACTCATCATGACATTGCAACATTTTGAAATCTTTCCATGTTCTGGTTTTGTGAAAATTAAACCAAAAAATCAATGTTTTTCAAAACCCAAAAAAATTAACTGAGGGTTTTAAAACAAAATACTGACACAAGCATGTAAAGACAGTGTTGACAGATAACAAAGAAGAAAAGAGAGAAGTTTTTCCATTGGTATCTACAGAACACCAAACACCATTTCTTATACCAAAGGTGAGTGAACAAGTTTAGTTGTAATCTACTGCTACTTGTCTATACTTCTAAATGTTAGGATTGTTTATGGCAGGGTGTTAATCAATGAAGCAACATAAAATATTGAAGGGTAAATGAGAAACCATCTGAAAAAATGAGATAAAAAGAAATGCATCTTAAAATCTTCAGCAACAAGACATAGCAGATGTGCTTCTTTCAGTTCCTTGTAATTCCTGTGCAAACCACCAAATAAAAAAAGCCACAACCTCAAAATAAAAAGCAATTAATGAAAATAAAAGTAAATGATAAATACTAGGCAGTCATAAATATTGGGAAATAACAGGGATGTGCCTAAGCAGATGAACACATACGAGCCAAGATCTCAGCAGGGTTTATTTCTCCTGCTACACTGACTTTATGACGCGGTGCCTTTTTCACCTTCAGAGCATTGGTTGCAGTAGATGATAACATGCCTAAATTACAGGGAGAGATTTCAGTTAACGTCACACAGATATGCCTAGCAGTAATATTTAACTAAACAGCATGAAATGATAAGGCATTGGTTATATCAGAAGGATTAACATTGATTAAAATCATACATGCACAGTTATAGCCTATACACATTTATATGGAACAAAGACAAATTATCATTGACATACATAAATATATATATATATATATATATATATATATACTATAATTCTTTAAAATCTTAAATACTACAAAAAAAATTCAAAACTACTCTATTGCAAACATTAGTTTCAATGTTAACAGCAATTTTTTCACCAATCTCTGTAAAAAAAACACTATTTGAACTATTCAATCAGTACACCTGAAAAAGAGCTATTCTAAAGCAGTAAAACAAATTATGACATAATCATCTGAGGTTAAATTACTAAAATGTTGAATTTCTAAAAAAGCTATTAAAAATCAAAATTGAAATTCATGTTTTATTTCCTTGATCTTGAGTAGTTGAATAATTATAATCTAAATAAAAGAAAAAACAGTCATATACATAAAAGCTGAACCAAGTTCTTCAGACAACTGCAAGCAGATCTTGACATTCAGCTCATGCAATCAAGAACATTTATTTGACAAAGACATATATGCTTTCAAATAATATTTTTAGAGTATTCTACCTTTTTCTTCAGCAAATCGGTACAATCCAGCCATTGGATCTGCACCGGGGGAGAGAACAAATATCAAGGGAGAGAAGAAATATGAATCTTCATAGCACAGTGACAGATCAAATGTAGGAGGCTCAATGTATTTCTGTCCCATATGATCAACAATAAAACTCTGGACAGCTGGGACCATCTGAAATGGAATGAAAAAAATTGCATCAACTGACATAATTTATCATGAATTGCAATCTTCTTTACTCGAGACATTCAAGGCTAGATATACAATCTTGCCTTTGATATACATACTCACTTCTCATGATGTTCAATATCCTCAATATTATTGAAAGTTATGGACAATCAAAATGAAACACTAGAACAAGTACTTAACAAAAACAAACAAAATTCTTATTCCTGTTTTTCCTAACAAGCAATATTCATCACTGTTTGCTCCAGTTGCAGGGGCGGTCCTAGCATCATTTGCCTCTGGACGCAGAGTCCCAGGTTTGAGTCCTGCCTTGTGCAGAATTTTATCTCTAGACCTTTAAGAGTTTCCATGGCTCTTCCCTGGAGATTCACATGGAACTTTCTCAAGTCATGTCACCTTTGATAAGACTTTTCTGTTTTAAAAAGGGTGCAAAACTTCAAAGCTTAGACCTTTTTTTTAATAATCAAAACGTACCTTGTCTGGCCGAAGACATCTAAGAATGATTAGCTCTTCCATTCTGGTCAAATTAGATCCAAAGGGTTCAGGTGCTTTCTCTAAATGGGGATTGTGGGAATCATAGATTCGTTTCCAATCATTTGGCTGAAACACATAAATATTGAATAAAATTAAGCATTTCGTCTTATCTGCTCAGTTTTCATATAGCTGAGGAGTTTACCACCAGAGGCAACAGTAAATATTGTTGTGGCAAAAATGTGGACAACACCAATACTCTGACCCTCATTGTACCATTCAAGGTCGGGCACAGTGAGCTGATATTTTACTTGTCCTACCTATACCTAATCCAGCACTGTGTTCAGCAATGCTAGACATGAAGCTGGGTGGTAATGTGTGCTATGGATAACAAAACAAAACATTATGCATTGCAATGCACAGGTAATATGTCCACAAAGAAGAAAAGAAGACGTACAAATAAACCCCTCCATTAAATTTTCATAGGCAACCATAAAAATAGACCAGCAAATTGTCAAAGAAATATGCATATTTCACAAGCCATATTTGTCTTTATATGATTCCCACAAATGATTGAATGCATCAAATATATTTTATGAACAGCCCTATCTAAAATGATATGTTCCTCAACTCATGGTTATGTTACTTTGAGGAGTACTAGCATTTCTTTTATATCTTTTATTTATTATTCTCTCTCATGAATCACTGCCTTACAGAATTCTGCAGCATTTCCATAAATCCTTTGAATGCTGGAAGTTGTGATGCTCTGACAATTTCAGACCAGGATTTGTCAGACAACCAAGTTGGAGCAGGATTTGAAAACGGATTTTCTAAGGCCACACCTCCTGTCAGCAGGAAACGCCATTCTTGGTCATCCACTTCATTTCTGGAGGGAAAAAGTTTAAAGCTGTTAGTTTTACGTCCTCGGCAATACATTGTAGGTCATATCAAAGGTAGGACCTTCTGCTCATGAAGCAAAGTGTTACCACTATGCTACAAAGCCTGAAGGAAATAAAGTACATGCAATCACTTATCAAACTGATAATATTTCAGTAACGTCAAATATCATCAGTGTCCTACTCCAATAACTGTGTATGCATTCCAAGATCAATTTTATTTTTAAAAAAATATGAAGTAGGGTACCAAATCTAGATAAACCTTTGTGATGAAAGGATGGAGCACCAGATAATTTGAACCTCTTACACACAATATAGTTCTCTGATCTTTAGTTAGCATTGAAAAAACATTTGACATGATTTACCACACAGGAATTTAGAGTCCATACGTCAAAAGAAATGTGTCCATCAAATCTAAACAAGAAAAATATAAGTATATATGCTGAAAGAATGCATATTATACAATCGAAATGAAAAACCATTATTTTTGAAAAAAATGGTACAATAACATTAATCTCAGTCCTCAAAATGTTCCACCTACCTTCCCTTTGCCAGACCAATGCACAAAAGGAATGAAAACAGCAGTTTATCCTTCTCAAATAAAGAACGGCACACATTTTTGTAAACGCTGTATGTAAAATGGTGGTTGAGGTTTTCAATTCTCTCTTCTAAAACAGTTGAGGCTTCACTGTGTACAATTGACTGTATGAATGGAAGTAATAATGCACTTAATGGTTACAAAATTACCAAAAAAAAAATACAATTCATCATTTTACTTTTTCAGATGCAAGTTTACAAAGAATAATAGTAATCTACATCCAAATGATATATTAGTTTATCTATCATCTTTCACTTCTTTGAATCAGATAACCAAAGAATCTTTCTAATTTTGCTTGAATATCCTTAAACCTTTTGATATACAGTAGTTACAATCTAAATAGAGGTAGAGAAAATGGGCATTAAGGCGACACAGGCATTTATTGGGAAATAGGTTGGGGCAAAAAATTGGAGGTGATCACCAAGGTTATCAAGTAATCATCGAGTGCGGTGGTTCAGAAATTCAACATTCACCTCCCTTGTTTGTGATGCTAATTAAACTGGCTTTTTTCATAAAGCTGTATTTCTTTGGAACTAATGTGTAAATAAATCAATATGATTCTTATACACTTAGTTGATGAGCACGTGAGCAGGTTGACTATCACTCGCCACGAAGAACCAAGGCACAATGAATACAGCCAAGGCAAGACGGGGGAGCAATAAAACTGTTCATACCTCGTCGATGGGACAAAGAATGTGTGGTACAGTGCATGGAGTTAAGAAAGAAGATTGGTCATTATAGGAAAGGTGAAAAGGCAAATCGTAGACGGGCATAAATTAGCCCTATTATCAATGGGATCACATGTACATTTAAAAAAAGAATTTTTAATCATTTATGGACATACTTGATAATAATTTGGACAAGATAGTGTCTGTAGTTGCCATTGAGACCGGGCATTTAGGGGAAAATCTTGGTTTTGAAACAGGTATTTAGAGGGGCAATTCTTATAGAGGAAAAAATGGTTTCATTGAGATTGCAGGCATTTAGGCGGTAACAACTGTACTCAAACTTATACTTCATCTTGTATAATCTCTGATAGAATTCACTTTGTGGCTTATATATTTCCAAATAAAACCAGTTGTCAACACTCATTTAGAAAGTGTACTTGATATATAATCATTCTACACTAATCAAAGACTCACTTGCAAATATAGATTGATGAACCAGACTAAGGAATATTGGTACATGGGATCAATATTGGCTAGATCTGAGATGGTGAAGAACAGCATGCTGCCGTGTTTTGCCACCTGGAATATAACATAACAATTTCGATACATATAGGCACTTTATGAATAAGTCCATTTTTCCAGTAATTTCCATGGCTGTCACTTTGTTCTTATAATGCTTCAAAGAACATATCAGCATCCTCGGCATCCAATTAATTTTCACTCTTACATTAGGGCTACAGTCATCTTACTTACATCTGCCCAACTGCCTATGTCCACTCACCTCATCTATTTTTTTAAATGATATAGACAAACTAAAGCAATGAGGGCACTCATTTTTAAACAGATGAAAAGAAAAATGGAAGCGTCAGACACTGACAGTGAATCGAATTATACAAAAGGTCAGTTCTGTAATTTGTTTGTTTTGTTTGTTTGATTGAACCCCATTAATACCGCACAAAGCAGTGTTCGGGCCAACCCCATGTTCAGCCATATAAGATACACAAGATACCCGGTATAAATCCAGGCACCCCGACCACCAAGCATGGCTGAACACATGTTTGGAAATCCTCTGGATCAAAGAATTTCAGACAGGCAGGTGATCAGCCCACTGTGTCCTAAACTCTTTATTGACACCATGAGCAATACACTGGGCAGTATTCATAATCAAGGTCAATAATCAAATTAATGTAGCCCTTTTGGTCACCTCCTCAGCTAGGTAAGAACTAGGAGAATTCACCACATTGGGCGAACAGTTCTGTAATACGTAGATGAAATGTTCATCATTGAGCAGGGAACATAGCTGTTGTGCGGAAACAAAATCTCATATTTCCTTTGTATCTCTAAAACACAAGTCTTTGTTCCAATACACCAGTGATGCGTCACACTTGATACATAGTAATAGGATTTTACAACATTAGGTGTATAGGAACAGTGAAGTGAAAAAGATGGTCATGGCAGAGCCTGGAAAAAAGACCTTGAGGAAGACCTAGTAAGAAATGAATGAACAATATCTGGAAAGACAATCAGGATCTGTGCATGATTCCTGAGCATGCCCTCGACAGGAATTTCTGGAGAAGGGGAATTCAGGCCACTGACCCCACCTAGTGGGAAAAAGCTAGGAGGAGAGAGAGAGAGGTGGAAGACAATGAAGCAAACTTACAGGTTTGTAGCCATTTCTTGTAACATCAATCTCTTCTTCTGTTACAGTGGCAATCTTTTGCTTCTCTGATATTTCCAAGGAGAGTACTTTACTTGATGAAAGGATTTCAATGGCAGTTTCATCCTCTAGAATATTGCCCTGTTCAATAAGATAGTAAAAAAAAAATGATCATATATTCAAACTTGTTTTCATTTACTAGAAAATGAATATTGTCTGCAATCTCTTGTTTTAAGAAGAAAAAATATGTTTTATCAATTAAATTTTGTTAAAGATGATTCCGTAAAATGAAATAACACTATGTGTTTAATAGCACTTTATAATCATGAATCAATACTGAATACACACTTTGTAACTATTTAGTTAGTCATTCAGGATTAGTCTGTTCATAATAAGTGTTAATATATCTGTAGTGCAGTGTCACCTAGTGCGTCTAATGCGGTTGACAGGGTTTGAGTGAGCGTAGGTGTGTAGTGCTGTGAGTGAGTATTTGTTATTCTATGTAGTGATCATTTCTATGTCCATCCCATTTCTATGACCACATTGTTTTGTACTGTCATATTGATTTTAAAAGAGCTCTTGTTGAGAGTTTTGGAAGACTAGACATGACGGAGGAAAATTACAAGTAACAAACACAGAAGATGGAAAGAAGACTTGACTGCTCTCATCAACCTTTTTATGGGAAGACTCAGGACCTCCTTTTACAGGGTGATCTCCCTTGGTTTATTATCAATAACATAGATCTAAATACCGAAACATAATAATAACAACATCGTAAGATCATACTCCAACAGCTCTTGAGCAAGAAACCTTTCTACCTATGTCTATGCATTATATATTCAGTCATCATTACAAAATCCAAATCAAGACCATTATCCAATTTCTATGAATCATTGCATGCTAATGCATTTTGCAAACACTAAATCAATTATGATATTGAAGTATGTTGAACTTGCCTGAGATGATGACAATACTTCCAAAATCTTGTCCTCAATATCTTTCAATTGTTTACGGTTGTGAGCACTCTCAATAATCAGCTGGTTTTTCTTTTCCTCCAATTGCGGTCTCTCTTTGGCAGCAACAAGACCCAACAACTGATCTTGAAGACCAAGTGGTGTTATCATAAAGTTCAGCAGAGTAACCTGGGGAAGGAATATTTAAGGAACATGAAGGATGGTTGAAGTGAAAAGAAAAACAAAAAAGTCATGAAATGATATCAAAAGGTTGCCCCAAGACAGAGTTGGATGGGGACAATGTACCTTATGCCCTCCATGGAGCTTAGAAATGATGAATGGATATATGAGGCCATATTCATTAAAAAATGTCAATATAACAGCAAAACTAGAAATTCGAATTTTTAGTTATACAATACAAATTTTAAAAGATAATAATAAAAAATGATTGAACTTTAAAACTTCAGTTAATGATGATATGTCTATATGAGGACAGCTATATAAGGATAGTTTTGAAACAGGGAGCAAAAAATTGTGATAAAATCAATCTCCAAATATTCAAATCCTGATGTCACTTCTTTCTTTCTTCCATTCTTTATCAATAACCTTTTTAGTACCTTCTGTCACTTCTACTTGTAATAATTTACCTTGACAGAAACTTCTGGTAAATAGTGTGGATTCCTCATACAAGTGGTTATGTAAAATTTAAAATCCCTGCTGTATTCTATCACAGAGTCACCAAGACGGATGTATTCCAGATTGTTCTGTGAATTTCAAAACAATGAAATATTATTTAAATACTAAAATGTTAGTATAGAAAAAGGACAATGAGAAAGGGTTTAATCTAAGAGATAATTATCATCCAATCATTTCCTTGATATCCACCAAAAATATTGAAACTTAAAATCATTAATTTGCTAAAGTTTATGAAGAAGATGCATGTAACTTATGGAGATGTAGAGATTTGATTCAATATCCTTTTAAAGCTTATTCCCCCCAGTTACAATGTATTCATAAAAAGATTACAATTTATATTTCATGGCATATTTTTGAACATTATAATGAATATTATTGACAACAATGACTTAATAACTTAATGTCAGTTGTGAATTGTCATTAATACAAGTTGGAAAGAATGAGATTTGCATACAATATCAGTTCTCAAATGATTTTCTGAAAGAAAACATCTTCAAATGAATGAAACCAAAGAGACACAAAAAGAATTGGGTCTTTTAAAAGATTAATCAAGAAAGCATTACGATTAGTTAATGATCTTGTTCTGTATCCCGCTTACTGTACTCAAAAGAAAGAATACTGTAGCACAATATCTATACCAAACAACAGTAAAAATCAACATTTCATCATTTATGGAACAGCAGACACAACATTCAATCTATATTTCTTATATGTTTTTGGTTTCAGTCTTTCCTTTTCATCACTTTATATAACCTGTCTAATGTGGCAAAATCTGCTCAATTTTCTTATAGCTGGTGGGTTTACCACCAAAGCAACAGTAGATATTGTTATGGCCAAAACTTGGGCAACACCTAAAAATGTGACGCTCATCATGCCATTCAAGGCTCGGGAAACAGTGGGCTGATCCTCTATTTGTCTTATCCACCTGATCCAGAATTTTTCCAGCACTGTGTTCAGCAATACTTAACATGGAGTTGGCTGCAACACTCCTTTGGGTTTTAATGCAGTTTGGATAACAAGACAAAACATTAGAATTCCATGTAGATAAAGACAAGGGAAACCCGTCTACTCAGGGTTATTTCCTCTTTGTAGGTCAAGGACAAATCTCACGTGTTTGAGGGAAGTAAGTAACAAATCCTTATTCGACGTACTTTGCATGTAAATATTGGGGTATGAAAGTTATTTTACCCTGCGCTTCCCAATAGCCCATATCATCCCCCCAAATAAACAGACTAGATTCTCTTTCTATTAGTTTTCTCTTTAAGATAAACATCAGGATATCTTGCAAATGCGTCTCAAATCTCAGGCAACCCTACCATTCAAAATTAGAGCATAAGACCATTGCATTACATAGCAAGTAATCAGGGCATAAAATTGGACATTTAAAGTTCCAAGTTAAAATTGGGAAAAAAAACAATGAATCATTATCATACCCTAAAGTCAAAAGGTATTAGTTTTACGCTCTTGTTTAGGTCATATCAAAGGCAGGACTTCCGGTTTATAGTTCTTCTCTGATAGGATTTGATTCCATATGGAATCCACAGAGCAAAGCCCCAAAAACTCCAAAGGAAAGTCCAAAGGAAAAAAATCTCCATGTCGCCCAAGGGATTTGAACCCAGGTCCTTCTGCACACAAAGCAAATGTGTTACTGCTACACTACAACACCCCCATATACATTATCATACTTAGTTTTCCCATTGAATAACAAGAAAAAGTTAAACAACAGTTATATATTTTTCTCTCTGTGACGGTTACTTACATCCAGATTCTTGGTCACAACAAATGAAAGTTATTGCGTGGTAGAAAAGACATAAAGATTAAAAAGTCATGCACAGACAACAATTTATGCAGAGAAATGACAAAATGAATCATTTTAGAAATATTTCGTTGTAACTGGAATTTAACAATTAGGTTAAATCATTTGTTAGAAACGTTACGAAACAATGATCAAAACATGTCATTTTCAGGTTGCAATATACAGCATACAGATTAAGCACAAAAAAAAACCAGTTCACAGGAAAATACAGTGAATTAGTAGAAATTTATATTATGTAAGATAATAGTAATTATGAAAAATCAATAAAAGGAAGTTACATAATGAAATGACTTATGTTTTGTCCTCAGAATACTTATATATCTTATTGAACTGAAGACATTTTAAGATTTTCCTTCTTTATTCAACAAAAGAGACCATTTAGCTTTATTCTACAAAAAGGTATATATGTCTGAGTTCCTAATCTTAATTTCATGGTCAATGTTCAAGGAACTTGATCACCACAACATTGAAAAATATTAAAATCAGATTTCAAAAAGGAAAACATGGTGAAAAATATGTCGTGCTATTAACCTATGGTAAAAACACTGTACTGACAACACAAATCGGTATTGATCTAATCATTTTATTATCAATTAACTTTGTTCCATGATTTGTGAACAAAAACGTTAGAATTTAAAGTAGTGGATTGCAATATTGTGCATTAGAAAAACATGATTTTAATGGTTAAATGAGGAAAACATTGAAGTGAAAAACTAAAGAGCAGTACGAATAAAGTTGGGGTAGAAGTAGGGAACTAGAAAGACAAAACAAGAGAGAGGGAGAGAGAAAGAGTGAGAGAGAGAGTGAGAGAGAGAGAGAGAGAGAGGGAGAGAGGAAGAGAGAGATAGGGAGAGAGAGAAAGGGAGAGGGACATAGGAAAAGGAAAGGGAGAGAAATATAGTGAGAGGGAGAGAGAGAGAGAGAGAGAGAGAGAGAGAGAGAGAGAGAGAGAGAGAGAGAGAGAGAGAGAGAGAGA
>JARBEQ010222381.1:0-12267 GCA_030265355.1 Tritonia tetraquetra
GGCAGGATGCAGTTTCAGAAATAATAAAAAAGAGGGGATTTAGGCTTGTAGAGGCAAAGAGGATGTTACTGAATAGGAATCAATGGCGAAAGTTTGTGTATCATGCATAAACCTTACACCAAAAGATACTAAAATGTTATTGATAAAGAAAGAAAGACAAAGACAAAATGACACAATGGGCTGATCATTTGCTTCACCTAATATCTTGATCCAGACTAAATCCGCCTCTTAGAGTGTTGCCTTACGCTGTAATTGTAACAAGGAACTGGATAAAAAAGAAAAAGAAAGAAATATTGATGTTATATTTGCTTAATTGATCATTATTGTTGACTTGATTTCATCTGATACACCCTTTGAACCCTGGCTTCCAGGGTCATTGAACAATCAACAGAAAACAAAACAGTTACCGGCGTCTCTGTATATAGTAAAGTAAGAGTGACACCAGTAAACCGATGTCCGAGGGTCAAAGGGTTAATCTGATTCTATGTAACATATGATCTTTTCTTAATGGATTAATAATCTTTATCTTATCTCATCATAATATGTTAACCCTTGAATTCATCAATCACAAAGCAACAAATAGTCACCGTTATATTTCTATAAGGGAAACATACAATTGAGATCCTCGTTACCACCTTTTAAGACTATCTAATACAAGGGTGTATTCTTTGCTATCATCAAGTGCTCCTAATGTTTTTCTGTGATAATGTATTTTACGATGTTTCACAATGTTTTTAATGTATCCATTTACACGTCTTTTCAATGAATTCATTATTATTATATCATTTACCATCATGATTCTAAAATCTTAACTGAGTTGTATTTTACTTTTTTTCTTAGAATCTACGTACACAATGCAACCCATTTTTGTGATAATGAATATTCAAACATGCATATTATTCAATTTTTAACACGTCTGTACAACGAATTTCTATTTTTGAAATGAATAAACGACTATCGTTATCATTATTATTACTATCATTATTTTGACAAGATTATTGCAAACTTAGTAAGTACTAATTGTGCTGCTGACTTAGGCATATTTGTACGCTGTAAATACATCATGAATTTAATCCAAAGTGAAAGTAAGATAACAAACAATTTTCCCACAGGGGTCAACGGCTTAAAATCTCCTCCAGATATTTTTTTTAATCGAGGGCAGCTGCTGGTGTCAACCTTTTTTCACTTCACAAATTACAGTCGCTGCATTTGACAAAAAAAATATAATGCAACCGTAATGAAATAAAGCCAATAAAAAACATTTGAATATGTCATTTGAAGTGCTAATTGAATACCAACAACAAAAATCAAGCAACAACAGAAACAACAAGTTAGCTCACCTCTATAAAGCATTGTGTTTGATTCAGAACTAGACCCAATGATATGCCCCACAACCATTAATGTTTGGATCGTTTTTAAATAATAATTTTGTTTTCAAGTATACGTTTGTGGTGCTTAAATATAGTGGATACAACAATGATAATCTTAAATGTAAAAATAAATAGACAACAAATGGTAAAAACCGCTGCCCGCTCATAAAAGAACCTGTATATCTTTCTTTCCTTTACGACGGACGCATCCTAGATGGACGTAGCCTCCCTCAGGGACCTTTAAAAACGCCTGTTTGTGTATCAAACTAAATCACTAGTCCATACATTATTCAGAATCAGTCTTGACCTTCTCCATCTCTTGGCAGTGTATCGAGCCATTTAAATAGAGTAATGACGTCACTGAAAATTATGGTGCCAAAAACGAGGGTGAAGAGTGCAATGCCAGTATAACCAAGTCCTGAAAAAAAATATATTAAGTTACACCGAGATATGAACGTTGGTCAAATGTATGCAATGGTTTCATAAGTGAGGTACAATGCCGGTTTAAGGCAAGTTTTGGTGTCAATAACAGAAGAGAGGTTGAAATATGCGCAGTACATTCTCGTTTTGTTTTGTTATCCAAATCACATTATACCGCCATGGAGTGTTGCGGCCATCCCAATGTCCAGTATTGCTGAACAAAGAGCTGGAGAAAACCTTTGATCAGATACATAAGGCAAGCAGGTGATCAACCCACTGTGCCCCGAACCTTGAATGGCACAATGAGTGTCATATTCTTAGATGCTGCCCACGTTTTGGCCATGACATTATTTACTGTTGCCTTGGTTGTAAACCTCTCAGCTATATGAAAATTGGACAGAGTTTGCCAGATAATACCTTGTTGGTGTACCTCTCAGCTATATAAAAACTGGGCAGAGTTTGCCAGATTAGACCTTGGTGTTGTACCTCTCAGCTATATGAAAACTGGGCAGAGTTTGCCAGATTAGACCTTGGTGTTGTACCTCTCAGCTACATGAAAACTGGGCAGAGTTTGCCAGATTAGACCTTGGTGTTGTACCTCTCAGCTATATAAAAACTGATCAGACGTTGCCAGATGATACCTTGGTGGTAAAACTCTCCAGAAAACTGGGCAGATTTTGGCAGATAAGACCTTGGTAGTTAACCCCTCAGCTATAAGAAAACTGGGCAGATTTTGACACATAAGGCGTATTACATTCTTACAAAATTCTACCAAAATGAAATTATCTTGCTCAATCTCAGTGTCAAATTGACTGTTGAAGTAAGAAAATAAAAAAACCCTCAAACGGAAAACCTGATCTGTCTACTAAAGAAAAATATCAACAAGAAAGGAAAATGTATACTAGAATGGAGAATGTCTACTAGAATGGAGAATGTCGATTATAAAGGAAAATGTCTACTAGAAAGGAGAATGTCTACTAGAATGGAGAATGTCGATTATAAAGGAAAATGTCTACTAGAATGGAGAATGTCGATTATAAAGGAAAATGTCTACTAGAAAGAAAAATGTAACAATAACCTATTTACACAACTACACAATAATCTATGCTTTCGATTTCATTGAGTCATACCTGTTGAGGATGGGCGTTCATCTTTTGCCGATGTTTTCTTCCTAGTGAACGATGACGTTTTCTTGGCATCAACGTGTAAGCTTTTCTTAATCTCATCCACCACGTTCTCAATCTCCTCGGAAGTCAGGTTGGTCCGTTTGATCTTGGACACTGGACAATACGTGTTGTTAATTGGAATGGTTTGGTCATTGGTGGTAGACGTTAATGCTGTAAGAGTGGCGGATGTTGCAGATGTATTACTAGTCGTTGGTGTTGTACCAGTGGTCGACGTCAATGCTGTAAGAGTGGCGGATGTTGCAGATGCATCACTAGTCATTGGTGTTGTACCAGTGGTCGACGTTAATGCTGTAAGAGTGGCGGATATTGCAGATGCATCACTTGTCGTTGGTGTTGTATCAGTGGTCGACGTTGTTGTAGAATCAGTCGTGGATGATACTGTACTGGTAGATGGATTTGTACTACACTCTGTGGCTGTGGATGTTGTCGATATCGTTTCTTTTGTCCGCACGACAGATGTTACTACACTTCCCATTTTGATTGAGAACGGAAGTTCGGCTATAGGTTCTCTCTATGAAAAAAAGGAAAGATGTGTTTAATATAAACTTTCACGGAAATCTTTTTTTCTTATCCAGTTCCATTTTACCATTACAGTGTAGGGCCAGCACTATGAGGCTGGATTTCTGTGGATCAAGACATTACGCCAAGCCAGTGATCAACCGACTGTGACCTTTGTGGTAATTTTCCCAGACAGCGGCTTTACTCTTATCGATTCTCAACTGCCAAGGGTTCTTTAACGTCCGCAACGTGCACACGGGACTAAGTTATTTGATCCTACCTAGCTGGATAGGATCAGGGGAGTGGCATTTAGGTTTTCACCGAGTTTCAAGGAGAAAAATAACTGACAGTGTCGCTAAACCCGGTACCTTTCGCTTCAGGGGCGAGAACCCTACCTCTGTGCCACTGGGACCCCCAAATCAGAAAAAATGCGTCTTATCCGGTGCACGCTATGGCTCAACTATCACACAAGGTGCAAGGGAAACTACTCTTAAAATTGTCCTCACTCATCATATAGTGAAATACGCCGAATTGCCTATCTTATTGTAGATGATGGTTGGTCTAGGTATCATCTTGTATTGCTTACATGAGCGGGACACCGAACAGAAATTAATACTCAACT
This sequence comes from Tritonia tetraquetra, assembly GCA_030265355.1. Lineage (NCBI taxonomy): Eukaryota > Metazoa > Mollusca > Gastropoda > Nudibranchia > Tritoniidae > Tritonia > Tritonia tetraquetra. Next base: position 4,098 of record JARBEQ010222381.1, read on the forward strand.
TTTCCGACGTTGTTTCTCTTCACGGCTCCTGTATTTATTTTTAAAACGCCAACAGCACTGGTGCCAAGGTGATAAAACTGATGAAACCATTTCTCGACATTATCCTCACCTGTCTTTTGTTTGTATCCAAACCATCGCCGTTTTTGTAATGACTTTATTGTATACAACTATTAAATAGCTTCAACACATATTACATTTGTTCTCACCTGTCTACAGATATATTGTTTTCGAAAATCGACCTGACTAAAAACATTCCTTCCGATCCCCAGTTGTTGACAACGGTAATCACTTTCAGTCCTCCAAATCAGGAAAGCGCCAAATGTACCAGGTAGCTTCAAAGTGAATATTGGTCCTTGGATGTCTGGGTTGACTTTAATTAAACACGAATGCTGTGTCCCTCCTTTTGATGATTACAAGAATATAGGATTGGTTAATGCTATTATTATCATTATTATTACTACCATCATTATTATCATCATTATTATTATCATTATTACCATTAATATCATCATTGTTATCATTATTATTATCATTAATAGCATCATTATTATCATTAACATCATTGTTAACATTATCAGTATCAATATTATCATCATTGTTAACATTATCATCATTAATATCAGCATTATTCTCATTAATTTCATCATTATTATTATTATTATTATCAACAATGTTGTCATTATTATTATCATTAATATCATCATTGTTATCATCATTATCATTAATATCATCATTGTTATTATTATTATCATCATTAATATCATCATTATCATCTTTAATAGCATCATTGTTATAATTATTCTCATAATTGATATCATCATTGTTATCATTAGTATCCATAACGTGTTATACAGAGCTGGAAAAAATATTGATCATGTAGACAAGAAGAGGGGGTGATCAACCCAGGGTGCTTATAATGATGATATCAACAATTAAATAAATAACACTTTTATGAATAATATTATTTTTCGCCTTGTGTGGCAAACTTGCTCAGTTTTCTTATAACTGAGGAGTTTACCACCAAGGTAACAGCAAATATTTTTTACGGCCAAACTTGGGCAACCCCTAAAAATGTGACGCTCATTGTGCCATTCAAGGTTCTGTGTACAGTGGGCTGATCACCAGCTTTTCTCAGTTACCTGATCCAGAGTTTTTTTTCCAGTTCTGTGTTCAGCAATGCTGGACATGGAGCTAGCCACGACACGCCTTGTGGGTATAATGTAGTTTGGATAACAAAACAAAAGTATTGGGGGTCCCAGTGGCGCAGGGTACGGTTCTCGCATTTGAAGCGATGGGTACCGGGTTTGATTCCCGACAGCGACAATGTCGGGGTTTTTTCGGAGACGGACAATAAACTCGGAGGTCCCGTGTGCACGTTGCGCACGTCAAAGAACCCTTGGCAGTTAAAACTCGATAAGAGTAGGCCGCAAGGCCGCTGTCCGGGCAAAATTAATTCCTACCACAAAGATCTTACTAGGTTGGTCACCTGCTTGGCTTAATTATTGTTCATACTTTTTTTCTTACCCAGTTCCCTTTTACCGTTACAGTGTAGGACCAGCACTGTGAGGCTGGATTTCTTTGGATCAAGATATTAAGTCAAGCAGGTGATCAACACACTGTGGATTATATTGTTCATACGACAGACTCTTGTTTCATTGTAAGACGTTCTCTTTCCTTACCGTTAACAAGGACACAGCTTAGCTCTGATTGGATGCTGCTGTTGAATTTTGTCTTGAGATCTGGGTCAACTATAACGAGGACATGAACTTCTTCCATTAATCTCATCCAATCTGTTGAGATTGTATATTCTGTTTTCCATAATTCTTTAGGCAAGAGAGGTGTCCAGCAGTAATCTACAAAGGAAATGTATTCACTGTGTACACACATTCAACCTTCCAACTTTGACATGATCTGTATGTGGTGAAATGGTTGGTAAAAATAAAACGTTATTTTTGTCAAAGAACAAATCAATGTTGAATGAACAGTTAGCAATGACTCTGAGGTCTAGAGATTATTTATGTGTATTCATGTATCTGTAGCTATAAACTAATAAGCCCGATTTTTGTCACGCATTTTCTCAGTTCCCACAGCACTGATTGCCAAAAAAAATGCATGTGGTTTACAATTTAGCTGGAGGCGGTTCATGGCATATTGAATATTGGATCCATATTGTCGTTAATTTTATAGAAAATGTTTTGTTTCTTCTAATTTTGTTTATCGACATTCACAGTTTTACTTTCCATATTTTATTTTTGTGTGCTTCTGATAGACAAACTATTATTTCATGGTGAATAGTGTTCACAAATTGCAATACAATATAGGGTTTGGGACGCAATAAAAACAATTTGTTTTCAAGCTGGCAAAGTTGTAATGAGCTTCCTCCCCACCCAATCCCACTCCTTCACAACTTAATAAATATCGTTACCGTTTGAAGAACGGGACTTTTTGCTAGTATATTTATAATCCAACATTACTGACTATTAGGTTTCTGAGATGCTCACACTTGGTGCCCACAAATCAAAATAGGTAACAGACATACCAACAAATTGCACATTTTTGTTCCATTACAAAGAAGATGGCCCCAATTTCGGACACTTTCTGTGTTGTCGAAACGACATAATCACGTGATGTCAAGAAAAGTATCGGTGTTGCTACTTTTTAACGTATAAGACTTTAGCATTATTTCTTGTTAAGTTTCAGAAAATTCGCATTGCATTTAGTTCAACCTTATTTCCCACAATTATTGTTAAATGTCAAACGCCTTGCCTAAATCCGGAGAGCAATGCCCCACTTTCAGTCGTCAGGATGTTTAGCGTAGATCGCTTGGATGAGAAAAAATCAAACAAGTAAAACGGTTATATGGTTAAAGCCTTCGTTATATTGTAGGTTCAGTGATAGCCTAATTGTTACTGTCGAATCAAAAAACAATCGTTTGCTGCAATTCCGGACACATCCATTGCCCCTGATTCGCCCATTAAAGACGATGAAAGTATTCGATTGGTATGATATAAGTTTAACCAGAGACTGTATAGCTAACGAAACATGTAAAGACGTTGAAAATATTCAATTGGTATGATATAAGCTTAACCAGAGACTGTATAGCTAACGAAACATGTAAGGGTGGGGTAGAATGCGTATCTAGGTCACTGCGTGGTTACCAAAATAACGCCGGTAAAAACAACACCATTAAACCGGCCTGTTTTTATGAAAATAGTTGCACAGTTGCCATAGGCGGCGAGGCGGAGTTACATGTGTCGTTAGCCTGTACAGTCTCTGGTTTGGTAAGACATTGTCACACTCTTTTCACTAGTGTTTTGGGTAAAGAGAAAACAAAACAACACAAAACTAAGACCAGTGAATGTAAATGTTTGCAGTCATGACAAACAGAAGTGTTCTATTGGTAGTCCATAGAATCGAATCTGTTGTTTGTTTCTGGATATGTGTTCTATTGTGATCAAGTAGGAGTATAAAAACGCTGTTTTTAATCTATTGATAACACTAACTACGTTCGAAGATGTTGAGAACATTCCTATTGGCTTTCTTTGTGTTTGTTTACACATATTGGTTTTGTTTACCTTGTTTTCTTTATAGGTCTATAATTATTGAGGAGCTGGCGCTTGAAATGATACGGATTATTCAGGAGTGAATCAAAATGTATAAATATTATTGAACTGACCAGAATTCGATTTTGACAAAGACAGAGGGCATCGGGATCTATTGACTGAGTTATTCTCCTTAGATCATGAGCGAATGATCGGTTGCAAAAAAAACCAACAGTGTCTGATAATGGCATCCTTGGGGGTTTTTATGTTTGTTTATTGTAACCTTAGGGCACTACTGGAAGCCATAATTTTGCTGATGTAATTCAGGTTACCTTTAACTTCACCAAAATTGGCAGAAACCCGGTAAAATTGAAAAGGCAGGTTACTAGAGAAACGAAAAGGTCTCCAATAACGGACACTTGACGTCCGCAATGTTCCTGATAACGGTGCAGGGTAGAGTGAGGTGTAAACCTAATAAGAGAGAGAAAGAAAAAATGCGTAGCTTTGAAAGTCAACAATGTTTTGTCTTTAGTAATATGTATTGCATTCCTTTCTTTCGTATCTAGTTCCCTTTTATCATTACTATGTAGGGCCAGCAGTATGAGGCTAGATTTCTCTGGATCAAGATATTAAGCCAAGCAGGTGATCAATCCAATCAATTTCACCCGGACAGCGGCCTTGTGGCCTACCCTTATTGATGTTCAACTGCCAAAGGTTCTTTAACGTGCGCAACGTGCACACGGAACCTCCGAGTTAATCGTCCGTCTCCGATAGGACTAGGTTTTGTGATCTCACCTACCTGAATAGGATCAGGGGAGTGGTAAATATCCCACAGTGTCACTGCCGGGAATCGAACCCAGTACCTTTCGCTTCAGAGGCGAGAACCGTATATCTGCGCCACTGTGTCCCCTTTATTGCATTCCACCTCTGGAATTATCTTCAAGGGGTGTAAAACGAATGTTTTTGAAATATAAATAATATAGACATGAATCACACGATTTTTGTCTTTCTGTCTTTCTTTATCATTTCCTTTTTGTGTCAGGTTTGCAAAAGTCGTCACCGGAATAGTCAGTCCTTTTATTTAACTCTTTCATCCTGGCATTGCATTTGTTTATTAGCAGGGGATTGTATGCTAGACAATAGAGATAAAAGCAAATACAGGCAACAGAAATGAAATTCCTACGGAGATCAATAGGCAAAACAAAGAGTGATCAAATAAAACAATCTCGGAAATAAAATCGAGAAAAATCAATAAGATGGTTTGGACACATAAACAGAACGAAAGATAGCAGAATTCCTAAACAAATACTACAACTACAATGTAAACAGCAAAACTGAAAATGTGTCATAAATAATAAGGATATAGACTTGTAGGGGCAAAAAAGATATCACTGAATAGGGATCAATGGCGAAAGTATGTGTCACGTCACACACAAACCTTACACCAAAAGGTACTAAAGGTTATTGGAATAAAGAAAGAAGGCACTGGGTTGGTGAGTTGCCACCTTGAGGCCTCCTACCCATTGACCAATCTAGCATGGGTGCCCCTGCCAGGAGCTTAGCGCCAGCTGGCATTGCTATATGGGTCACTGGAGCGAGCGAGCGACCCTACCACCTCAAATTTTGATCAAAAGGGGGCGCTTTCGAATAAAACGGATCTCTGCAATTGTTTCTCTGTTTGCACTTTGCACTTGAAAAAATCAAGTAATTAATGATGGATAGTGATTGGCGCATGTGCATGTGCAGGTATGAGGCTGGGCCACTATTTGTTCATACTCTCTTCAAGATTGGCTTCAATGCTGGATCTAAGGTGGTTTGATGATTCAAATAATTTATCAGCCCTAACAAGAAATTACCCCAATCAAGTTTGGAGTGTGAATAACAATAAGTTGAAAATCAATATTGTCATAAACTACTTCATAAAGTTTTTTCATTGCCTATTGTTTCAATTTGAGTTGGTACTTTTTTTCAAATCAACTACAAAACATAATATTGTTGCGATTAATGATTCATAAAAAGACGCAAGATATTATATAGCACAAGCTCAGTATTAAATTCAAAATAGTATTCTCACTTTCATGGTCGTATCGTCGTAAATTGCAACCATTGCACAAGGAGCATACATTGTGCCGAATTCTGCTCTGCGTGGAAAACGTAAGGACGCATAATCAGGCGATGCAACATACATCGGGAGCATCTGCCTCATTGTGGTGGCGATCTGACTAGCCACAAATGGTTTCTGGGTACACAAAAAAATGCAGGATATCATGTGAGGGCGGTCGATGTGTATTACCCAATTAGCAGGAATATAGATACAACCATGAAATTTATACAGCTCCTTAACAAATGAGCATCAATTTAATAATGTTTTCCGAATTGCTACTATTTGTGCCGTCAATCAGTTTGTGTGTGTGTGTGTGTGTCTGGTGGGCACGTCCAATTTCTCAACGAACCGCTTTCCATCCGTCCCTTGAATTGTGTAGCCTCTCCGCCATTTCTCTTCGTGGCTCGTCTGATGACGGCACGTGCGATGGGCGTGGCCCAACGTCTCACAGGCTGTCACTGCATTTAAACTAAGGTGGGATTTGTTCATAGCCAACGACAGGGTTACCGAAAGGTGGGAAACGTGGGATGAGCGATAAACACAGAGAAAAGGGTCGATGAAAAATAGCAGGGCAGGGACGTCTGAACTGCTACAATAATATATAAGAGAAAGGGATAAGGAGGAGGAGGAGGGAAAGAGGAGGAGAACGACGTGAAAGAGGGAGAGGACGAGGAGGGGGAGGACGAAAATAATAATAATAATAAGAAGAAGAAGAAGAAGAAGAAGACGAAAATAAGAAGAGGTAGAAGAAGACGAAAAGAAGAGGAGGTAGAAGAAGAAGAGGAAGAAGAATAAAAGAAACAGAAGAAGAAGAAGAAGAAGAAGAAGAAGAAAGAAGAAGAAGAAGAGGAGGAGGAGGACGAAGAAGAAGAAGAAGAAGAAGAAGAAGAAGAAGAAGAAGAAGAAGAAGAGGAAAAAAAGGAAGAAGAAGAAGACTAAGAAGAAGAAGAAGAAAAAGAAGAAAAAGAAGAAAAAGAAGAGGACGAAAAAGAGGAATAAGAAGAGGAAGAAGAAGAAGAAGAAAAAGAAGAAAAAGAAGAAGAAGAAGAGGAGGAGGAGGAAGAAGAAGAGGAAAAAGAAGAGGAAGAAGATTGAGGAAGAAAAAAATGAGTACGGAGGAATGGGAAGAGATAACGTTTTTCGCTTGTTTGAATACGGAGTTGCTAACAAATTGCAAAAAAACAGTTTTCCATCTAGTTTCCCAACAATGACATCATGTTACTATAATATTCATGAATGGAGAAAACATGTGGCTGCAAACCTATGGCTATTCACAACAGTAAACAAAAACACAGGTGAAATTAAAATATCCATCAACGCTTCAATAGGAAATGAAACAAGTACGTTTTGTTTATGTCGATTATTCTGAAACACCCGCATTTTCCTAAACTGAGGAGCCCTTTCTTCACGAAACATGTCATAGACGTGCCTCACGTAATAAAGTCATGAGGCTTAACAAAAGTTCTAACGAGCTTTTTATCATATTAGATTAAATAGCACACAAAGATTTAAATGAGAACTGGTTTGTGCCTCACAAATTAAACATGGTGCAACCGCTCCCCTTCCTCTTGTGCTGCAATAATATTATGATTTAAGATACGAAGTATTTTACTCCGTCGATGTGTATAAGAACATTCATACATTTCACTATTATATATACAATATAATATATATATATATATATATCCAGTAGACGTTAGGAAATATCACACATAAAGTGCACATATATATATATAACAGTGAAATATATAAAAGAATTATACATGGAATAGCCAAACGGGCGAATGATACAATAACAAAAATATTCTAATTTGGCACCAGCGCTTTCGACGTCTCTTCAGGTATGAGTCTTGAAGGTAAGTAATAAGTTTCAAATCATTTTTTTTTCCATTTCTTAAACATGTCAAAATCTGATCAGTTTTGTTATGGCCCAAAATTGGACAACATCTAATAATGTGATGCTCATTGTGTCATTCAAGGTTCGGGGTACAGTGGGCTGATCTCTTGCTTGCCTTATGTACTTGATCCAGAATTGTTTCCAGCTTTGTGTTCAGTAATGGTCCTTGGGGGTAAAATGTGGTTTGGATAACAAAACAAAACAAAACGATATAAATGAGCATGAGGGGAAAGGTAATACTACCATCTACCTCTCATTGCCCCCCCCCCCCTTTTTTCTCCTCACACAGACCCCTCCACGTGTGTCCATTCCTTGTCCACCCACTACAGGTGTGAAGCCCGATTACGTCACCTTCGGCGCATGTGCGATTTCCTTCTTCATCGCACGTGCGTCTTTCTTCGTTATTCTTCTATTTACCCCTCATTCGGTTACCGACTGGCCAGACCTTAGGTCTTAATCGAATTGTTGGATATTCCTATACCTATTTTCGTGTTATGTGTTCTGTGTCTTTTGTCTGTTGGCTGAAAGAAGGGCGTTGTGACCCTAAACCTTCTACGTCCCTGTGCTTTGTCCCTTTTGGAAGTTCATACATGACCTTTCCCCTCTTGTTCATTTATTTTACTTCCA
>JARBEQ010222492.1:0-12266 GCA_030265355.1 Tritonia tetraquetra
GAAGAAGAAGAAGAAGAAGAAGAAGAGGAAGAAGAAGAAGAAGAAGAAGAAGAAGAAGAAGAAGAAGAAGAAGAGGAAGAAGAAGAGGAAGAAGAAGAAGAAGTTGACAACTTTGATTACAACGCTTTATTTATTTTTGAAAAAAATATTCCAAATAAGAAATGCCAACTGCAATGAAGACAATAACGTGTCAAGGGTAACCGACTTTGCTGACAGATCTGATACAATTGGAAGCATTATTCTTTAGAAAAAAATATTCTGATGAGGAAAAACCCCACTTGAACAAGTCACCACATAAAATGACTGCCTTGGAATTAGAATTTCACGCACATTAACATATTGGCAACGAACCATTTGCTTCCCTGCGAAATGCAGGGGGGGGGGGGGGGGGGGGTGGGCCACAACCAAAAAAAAAAAAACCACGCGTCGCACAAACAACCAAAATAACTCAACACTCTTTTATTTCCTAACAGATCAAAATTGAGAGAAGTGGTTTCGAATAATAGCAGCAACAACAATAAACGTTTAAATACAACAGGTCATTCCCAGTCTTGTAAAAACGTTTGCCACTCACTCGCGTTCGTAAAAGAGTACTGCCCTTTTCGTGATAAAAGACGAATTAGGCTGACAATGGATTATTCGTCCTTCTTCATTAAAACGGCAATATATGTGAATAGTTGTTGTGGAGAAACAAATAGCTGGTTTTTCTTTCTTTGTTTGTTTGCATTTATAAGTGTGATCATCTGAATGTGGAATATCAGTTACAAGAGAATAGTTCACGTGACCAGCCAAAAACCTAATCCTTGGGAAGTGAAGGCATATCACTGTTATCAACCGTTATCATCATCTTTACGATTGTTATCATTATTATTATAATCATTTCTATTATTATTATAATCATTATCATCAACATTCTTATTAGCAGCAGCTTGATATGGATATCAGAGTTTGTGAAGTATGACATCGAATGTAGGAAACATTTCGAAATTTACTGTTTGAATTAGTATGTATTCGATGATATCACACTGTTTTCTTTTTTTTCTGTAAGTCTCCTTCCCTTAACACTTTATTATTTCCTTTCTTCCTTCAGCATAGCCTGTTTATAATATTTTTCAGGTCAGAATAAACCGTGAATAAATCTCTCAATGCTGTCCACCTTATCGTGATTTTCCTGACGTATTTAATCTTCGGCGCCATTCATCTAGTAAAAAAACAACAACTCACATTTCATTTCATATTTCTTCTTTGGGCAGGCAGCCTTTTATGACGCGGAACATGGAGAAAGGAGTCAATAATAAATGAACAAGCCAACAAATGATTTCATCTAAGCCGTATTGATAGGCCGATTTCTTTCCGTTCCTGAGCTCCGATATCAGGGAAACAATCTACTCCACACAAATGGATCTATTTTGAACACCGATGCTTCTCAGGCAACCTTATTCTATATTAAAATGTTTTGGGATTAGTTTGGGCGCCTGTAACTGATCGGTTAATTCTGGATACAGGGTTCGAATCTCGTTTATGTGGATTTTATAAATACACTGTAACTTGCAAAGTTTTCTGGGCACTGCCCTGTAGATTTAACGTGGACTCGTAAAATTCCGTTGAACCCCCTTTGGTTGGAACGGGTGTGCGTGTATAAGTGTGTGCATGTGTGTGAATGTGTGTGCACGTGTGTGTGTGTGTGTGTGTGTGCATGTGTGTGAATGTGTGTGCACGTGTATGTGTGAGTGTATGTGTATGTGCATGAGCGTGTATGTGCACGTGTGTGTGTCGTACTTTGAACGACAATACCAGGGCCAGTCTCAACTCTATTCATAGCCCATTTTAACAAATTATATAATTTTCATAATTAACAACTTTGTTTCACTCTGCAATGTTGAAATCATTTGCGTTGAATTCAACACCATCTCTTGTTTATATATATAGATCGGATTCTGACAGACAGTAAGAAACGAAAATAATTTTAGATATTGTTCAAAGCAGACCTGGTTTTCGGCAAATTATTTGTTCTGCAATTCTAGGAATCCCAAAGCATAGATTTCGCAATGGGATTGTTACTATTGTAATCAAATCTCTTAAAAAAACTGAGAGCAGGGCACTCGTAGCTCCTAGCAGCGCAATGCAATCCTCTTAAGGCAGCTGTATTTTCTCAATCGAGCTGCTTTTGTGTATAACATTAGAATTGAATTACGCGCAACAGACGGCGTTTATAAGAAAATTACGTTTTCAAGATTAAGAATTAACCATAAAATACCCAACTCAACATCGTAGTATATTATGTATATCATTTTTCCCTGGAAAATAGTAAGCAGTGGGATTTTTTGTAAATATCGTACACACACCGCAAACATAAAATCCTAGCTATTTGGGAGGAAAATTCACAAAACACTTGAAAATGTTGGTTTAAAGAATGTTTGACTGTCGTATGCCTTCAATGTAGAGATAAAGAGCGACGTGAGTAAAACGAGAATGAGAGGAAACAATTTGAATAATGATACCACGGAATGTTTTAGTGATAGTTGTGGGATAGCGTACACCGGATAGAACGCATTTTATGATTTTGGTGCAATATTTTTTTAGTTCACATAATTTTGATAAAAGAATGCATTACGACCCTGACAATTTAAATATCGAGTGTTGAACGGACCAAAACAATAAGAGAAGTCTGGGAACACACGCTAATAAAGGGACATAACTCTCATGCGGCCTCGGTAAAAGTCATTGAGTTGAAAATCTTTGTTTTTAGTAGCGACGATCGTAACGTTACAGCAGCAGTGGTTCAACGCTTGCAAAGACCAACAACACGAGAAGGCTTTCTATTCAAAGAATGTAACTATAAGGCCAGTAACGCACTAAGGCAAAACTGACGTAAGTCGTGTTTTTTTTTGGTTTTATTCTTGCCGTTTTAGGGCTCTGTTTGTTTGTTTGTTGCTGTTTTAGGGCTCTATCGACACAGGTAGGTCATTTCAGCGCCCGCCACACGGCTTCGAACAAATCAAAGGTAACTAGATGCCACCCAGAGACCACTAGGACAGACGTGCCGTCCATGGGTGGCACCCACCACTGGGGGAGCTGCATCCCCCGTTGGTGAACAGAGTACTCATTTATAAACCCCAGCCCACTGTGGGGTACAAAAAGGAAAGAGGGAGAGACGACAGAGCGAGCTCAGACAAGATGCCACCCATGGACTACTGGGGATGACGTAGTTCAAGGTTGGCACCCATCATTGGGGGTGGGGTGGGGGGAGGTTATACCCCCTAGTGATGAACAGAGGACCTTTTTATATTACCACAGGGGGGGGGGGGGGGCTGTTGGTTGAGTCGGTTTGGACTTAGATCTGTAACCTTGAGTTTTATAGTGACGGCGCGCACTCTGTTTTAAGCTTTGTAACCAAAGGGGGAAATAGAAGGCACGCGCACTAAGTCAAAAACAGACTTAAGTCTCCGTGAATCAAAACAATATTGATTTTTTTTCTTTGATTAGCGCAGCTTTACTGATTGTGGTTGCTTATCCAAAAGGACGGACTAAACCAAATCCTTTTAACAATAGATGGCTTTATGAATTTCTGAATTGACTGACAAACGAACAAAACAAATTGATTCAGCCACGTTTCGTTCTTCCCTTTGTATGGGCAATAGATACACAATTGATAAGCAACCTGAGTTGGATACATGATGTTTGTATAGTAAGCATTCATCTGAAGGGATGAATAGCGAACGTTATCTAATTCAATAGATTTCATTTTCCATAACTCAAGGACAGAGAGAGCGTTTCTCTCTAATAAAACGAACGGTTAATGTTTTCGTCTATAATGAATTTAATTTGATATCGGAGAATTTTGCCGCAAGACATTTTTTATGGGGGTCCCAGTGGCGCAGAGGTACGGTTCTTGCCTCAGAAGCGAAAGGTACATGGTTCGATTCACGGCAGCGTCGGATATTTTTCTCTGTGAAACTCGGCGAAAACCTATATGCCACTCCCCTGATCCTATTCAGGTAGGTGGGATCAAGAACCTAGTCCTATCGGAGACGGACGATGAACTCGGAGGTCCCGTGTGCACGTTGCGCACGTTAAAAAACCCTTGGCAGTTAAACATCGATACGAGTAGACCGTAAGACCGCTGTCCGGGCAAAATTGATTCCTAGCACAAAAAGGTCACATTGGGTTGATCACCTCCTTGGCTTAATATCTTGATCCAGAGAAATCCAGACTCATTGTGTTGGCCCTACACTGTAATGGCAAAATGGAATTGGATAAGAAAGAAAGAAAGAAAGACATTTTTTAATGCTCTATCATACTTTCTATCACCGATATCTTTTTCACCAACGAGTGTGCACAACGCGTTGGGAAGGTATAAGCACATTACAAACGCTTATAGAGCTTGTTGGTAGCCAAGTGGAACAATAGAGAAAACTTGTACTTCGTTATTTTAAAAATATAGACTGCAAAGCGCAAAGAGGGGGGGGGGGGGTAACTTTAATCCTTTAATATTTACACACATCGTGCGTCAAAATAAGGGTTTCTTAGTTACCCCCCTTTACTACAAAGTGTAAAATGTGTGTCAAACTACAAAGAAGGGGAAAAGAACAACAATCGAGTAGTAGATATAGACGTCCTTTCATCTTTGATAACACAGCTGATGGTTGTTAAAATAAAAATCCAAGATAACTATCTCTCACAGACGTTTTTCTCCAACAAAACTTTAAAAATGCAAATCTAATATCCCAATCCCCATGTCTGTCACACGAAGGACGACTTATTCAATTCAAATAAATTGTGGCTGGGCCTATGCAAACGTGGATGAATTTGCCAGAAAACGGGACTTTCTTTTTCTTATTATCTTTATAACACTTCCTTCCTTGAGATAATATGCTACGCATTTTAAAAAAGGAATCTGCCTCGCAATGCATGTCATTTATTATTCCTAATGAACCCAGAAATGGCATGACTAAAGTGATTTAGGCGCCCGTTGAACATTGTCATTCGTGATAAGGTCCTTGCCGCCGACCATTAATTGACAGTCCTGAAGGGGGTCTAATTTCCCCCGAAGAGAACAGTACACGCGCGTGCATGTGAGTGCATATTCCGGGCGTGAATCGAAGCAGGAAATCGTTGACTGGAGGAGATGAATAGAAAATTGAGGACCGCTCACTGTTCCAGTGCATGGTCGAACGATCCAAACCTTGTTTAACGCAGCGTGATTGCGGGAAAGAGACGGCCGAGGCATTTATTCCTCACCTTTTTATTTATAAAAATTGCGTTTCCTTTGGGATTGATTTGAACCAGTGAGCATCAAAGACACTATTGTTATTTTTATCGCCAATAAAAACAAATTCATCAGACAACAATGAATACAGTTCCATATCATTATGAGTTTACAGCATTGTGGTATAAATCATTCTGGCTGACAAAATCACAACAATTGTTGGGTGTGCAATAAATTATGTTGTCCACATGCGTCCAGGACAAAGACAAGTCAAAATATAATCTATAACTGTGCACCATTTGTCCATGCTGTGCGTATTAGTTATAATTGAGAGTTACATGCCCGCTGGCGATTGAAAAAAAGGAAGGGAGAGCAGCCACTCATTGTTGATTACTTTCCATGTTTCGTGTCAGTTTGTCTCCATTTTTCAATCGCAAGCAAGCAAGGCGTTCTCTAATATTCTCGGGCTAACACAATGTGAATGTGATTCACTGATTCACTGGATACAAAACTTTTTTCCAGTTATTAAACGTTCTAAATTTGAAGTTTAAAGCCATTTTCAACCCATAAAGGTCATAACGATGGCGGTTCAACAGAACTACAAGGCGGTCAGTGTTTTGAGATAGAGTGTGGCATTTGGTGTAGCGAGAACCAGCAACACAGTCGTGAATCTCCAGGGCAGAGCCATGAAAACTCTGAAAGGTCCATAGAAAAAAAATTCCGCACCAGACGGGACTCGAACCTGGGTCCTCCGCGTCCGAAGTCAAGTGACTTAACTACTGAGCTACGGACGCCCCCTGCTCTTACCAGTCAAATTGTGCTGTACTGTTCAATAACCTTAAAACATAATAATAATATTGTGGTTAACATGCACATCTCTAAATGATTGGAGAGTTATAGTTGTGCAGCCCGAACGCATAGGGCGCCGTGTAGATGGGGGAATCGCGTGCGGTACTTCCATACAATCTGTTCGAGACATGTACTATAACCAAATATCTTTCTACAATAAGATGTTCGACTCGGCGTATTTCACTATATATTGAGTCAGAAAATATTTAGAGTAGGTTCCCTTGTACCGTGTGAGATAGTTGTGTCATAGCGTGCACCGGATGGAACGCATTTAATGTTTTTGGTGCGTTATTTTTTTTAAGTTCACATAATTTTGATAAAAGGATGCACTACGACCGTACCTTTTTGTATCGAGTATTGAACGCATAAAAAAATAATAAGAGAATTATGGGAACACACGATAATAAAGGAACATCACTCTCATTCGTCATCGGTCAAACATCTTATTGTAGATGATCGTTGCTATAACTCATTAATACTTCTATGTGGCAGAGCGGTAGCGCACTCGCTCACACAACGTGATGTTCACGGGTCGGTTACCGGTCGGGCCAAAAAGGGTTTCCTTTTTTTAAATCTGTGGGATCGATCGTTGTCGATGAATAACAAATACACGAACGAAAGGGGCGTACAATTGATAACTTTAAACTTGACTCTTTTAGATGCCGTTTTCCTATTTAAAGCCTACAGTTAAAGTTAAAAGTTGTTAGTTTTACGCCCTCGGCAACACATGATAGGTCTTGTCAAAGGCGGGACCTTCGAATAATAGTCCATCTCCGATAGGACTTGATTCCCTTGGAGCCATCAGGGTCAGAGCGATAAAACTCGAAAAAGTTTAAAGAAAAAAAAATCTCGGGATTCGAACCCAGTACCTTCTGCTAATGAAGCGAAAGCGTTGACCGCTACACCACGAGGCCTACCAAGCCTACACGTAACTCAGCACGACAGTGGCCATGTTCTATTCATTAGGTTTATAGAAAACTAACGGAAACAATCAAATGTTATATTGAAATGGCCGATTGGAAGAGAATTCCTGGATATTGATAGGCGTCCGTGGTTTAACATTTTCTAAGGGTTGGGGCTTTTACTCTATTCCAATTTTTGCTCCATCCCCCCATAATGTAATTGCATCTTCTTTTCCCCAATTCAATCCTCTCATATTGATATGCTGTACAATGGATGGTCATTAAGAATATTAAAAACAAAACACTACAAAAATAACAACAACAAAACCAGACTTAAAATGAGAAATTATATCAATTCCAGGTAAAACAAGACCAGAGCTGGGTTAAAATGAAATTGCATATCATGTGTTCAGGGGAAAAAAAGTATGGTATTATAATAGTCCGTTTTTATAATCGTCCTACGCTTTATTCGCTTTTGTATTGATAATTGGGTCGTTGTTTTAACATGTTATTTTGTAAGATTACGATATGATTATAACGTTATTCCTTTTGAGAAAACATGAATGATAAGAGTAAAGCATGAACCACGTACTCACAATATTCTTCGTTATATCACGCTGCATCTTTCAATGACATTGACAGATTTCTGTGGAAAATACTTCGACCGAGAGGATAAAAAGCTCACCTGAAAAGAATAGGTGTAGCAGACTCATCTCTGTGTGACTGCAAAGCCGGAGAAAATACGGTCAGCCACATACTACAAGAATGCACAAACCTCACACCCCTCAGATCAAAATTTTGGCCCAAAGATTGTGACCTAACCTTACACCGAAAGGTACTAAAAGGTTATTGATAAAGAAAGAAAGAAGAGATTGTGACCTGAAATTATGGGGCACTACTGATGACCTAAGGAAAACGTTCCAGTTCAAAACATCTGCTGGAATTAGACTAGACAACCGTCGAACGCGAAGAAGAAGGCTCGAGATCTAATTCTGACTTCAATCTCGCAAATCCGTGTTGGGACCAGCTTCACGGCTGTATAGTCATAGATTTTGTCGCAGAAGACGCCTGCGTATCTGGATGCAAGAACCACCAACAACCAGCATGGCTAAACACAAAGTTGGAAATACTATCTATACAATGTTTTAGACAGTCAGATGATCAGCCCACTGGGTTAATTGAGCTGGACACCATGAGCGATATCATAATATCTAAAGTCTCCAATAAACAGGAACTAATGCTAACCACTATGACTACAAACTGAATAGAATCTGCCACTACTATCAATTTAGCACTAATAATTAGTATTAACCTCTGCAGGTCCCTGCTGATGTGTGTGATAACTTTTAGTTTCTTGTGATGCGTCTCTTCATTTCTATGCGAAGGGTTAAACACAGTGGAAAAGTTTATGAGCATAGCGCCAATAAAAAATATGAGTATTAGTATTAGCAGAATAATGAAAATGTGCTGAAGGCGAGGTAACGACGCGATTTTATGACGAGAATCGAAGATTGCTTTAAATTTTTACAAATTCCACGGGGGTTTTTCAATAGTATTCATTCAATAAATCTCAGTTATTCTACGCCTGCGATGGCATACAGACACATCGAGATGATGACAAACTGGATGTAACCTTCGACTTGATTTGATTTCTGTAGGACGAATAATGGTGATACAGGGAAATCGGGACAAAAAGGTACAATTGAAATATTTTGGGCAACTAGACAGGGAGAGAACGTTGTGCTTTTACTTGCTGAGTGAACACATATAGGATAAGGAGGAGAAACATAGAAGGGAAGAAAAATTAGATGAGACGAGAAAACAACTAAGGATATCTAAAACGTAGACGTCTAATAGTTATTGCTGAGGAGAGAGAATAATAAAGAGACAAAGACTAAGAAAGTTGAGGATAGCAATAAGATAATGGTACGGGAGATACGGATAGGGGAAGAACAGTATCCTAGTAGTAACAGTGTCCAATCTTTGCAATTACTTTCATCCACAACTCGCTTCGATGGTTTCAGAACTAACACGCACATCCTCTTCATACCCTCTTTGTCTCACAATTTTTTCTTCTACGATTTAATTTCTCTCCCAAAACCCTTTTCGTCTTTCTACTATTAGACTATCTCGTGAATTCTTCTGGAATAACAATGATAAAAAAAGAATATCTCTCTCCAACACACCAGGTGCTGTCAATCAACGATGAACGCGTCATCCCAATCTCTCCCGCCACGAAGGATAACGAAATAATGGTCTTTCCGGCACGCCCACTTTGTCGGGAAAGTTACTTCTCTTTATCCAAAATTTCCCCTTTGTAATAACATGGAACATGTCTTGTTAGAAGCATCATTAAAGGGCGGAGGAAGTAATTTACGTTGTGCATCTAAAAAAAAAGAAGAAGCTAGCGACCATTCATAACGAATTTATGATAAAAATAACCGTTGAAGGTAACAATTAGGAATGATATCTTAACTGGTGGCGGGGGTAGGGGGGTCGTCGCGTAACGGTAAACGCTTTCGCCTCGTGAGCAGAAGTTACTCGGTTCGAATCCCGGCAGCGACGTCGGATTTTTTCCTTTGAACTTTCTCGAGCTTTATGGCTGGGACCCTGATGATTCCAATGGAATCAATTCCTATCGGAGATGGACTATAATTTGGAGGTCCTGCCTTTTGTTATGACCTAACTTCTTTGACCAGTTTCCTAAAATGCAGCTTGTTTGTCCCATTATGAACATATTTGATATCCTGCTAAAAATAAATTTCTTCGAGGGCAGGTACTTAACCCGGTTTTAGCAGGTGATTCAGAAGATGGGGGTCCCAGTGGTTCTCGCCTATGAAGCGAAAGGTACGGGATTCGATTCTAGGCAGCGACAGGTATTTTTCTCTTTGAAACTTGGTGAAAACCTATATGCCACTCCCCTGATCCTATTCAGGTAGGTGGAATCAAAGAACCTAGTCCTATCGGAGACGGACGATAAACTCGGAGGTCACGTGTGCACGTTGCGCACGTTAAAGAACCCTTGGCAGTTGGAAATCGATAAGAGTGGGCCGCAAGGCCGCTGTCCGGGCGAAATTAATCCAGCCTCATAGTGCAGGCCCTACACTGTAATGGTAAAAAGGAACTGGGTAAGAAAGAAAGAATTGTTTCCAACCCTACACTGAAATGTACTAAAATAAAGTAGTTGATAAAGAAATAAAGTTGTTTCTCCATGGTGTAAACAAATAGACATTAGACTACGAGCCAAACATAGGACGGTGTAGACGGAAGTCATTTCTGATATTTATTGTAAAGAGACGAGGAATTAGTTGAGTTGATGCAAAGAAAAGAAACGGGAATCGTGAAGAGTGGAGGAAGTTTATTTACCTATTATAAATAAACCTGGCCCCAAAAGGTAAAACATGGGCTGATAAAGAAGAAAAAGATTCCATAGTATATCACTACCTCTCTACTCTTTAATCAACAGCCACAAATCTACTATCAAGTCGTAGATAAGATTAGAGATTCTCGAGTTAGGTATGATACTGGAAAAGTGATATCTGGTATCTTACCATTGAAGGTAGTATTTTTTTTTTCGAAATACGTTCTCTTTCTGTCTTATCAACGATCGTGAAATAAAAAATGCATAAAATCATGAACGTGGAGGCTGCAAAACCCGACGAGAGTCTCTGTAGATCTTGAAAGTGAAATCCACGAAGATTGCAAATTGCCAACCATTGAAGTGAGTGCATGTCAAACTTCTCTGGCGAATAAGCCACACGCGGGCTGTTTGTCTTTTCCTTTCTTGCCAAGCCCGGTAACTCGTAGCTGACGAAGGAGCAATCATCCCAGAGTGATGCTTCGACTAAACAAATAAATACCAAATATTTTTTTTGTTTAAAGACAAAAAAAAAAAGTGCGCGGGGTGCCTGTTTCGTGTTATCAATTTCAATAAATCGGGACATTTTCCCCATAGCCACACGGAAAATCTCTTCGGGCACCCATAATTATTGAATTATGTGGCATTCAGGGGGTGGATGATGAAGAATAATAACCGTAGTCATATTCGACAGATCACTAAATGAGTACGAGATACTATTACTTCCCCCTCTCCCACTCTTGGTCTCCCCCTCACTTTTTTCGATCTAACCCTTTTCTCTCTATCTTTTGTTTGGAATTTTCTAATTTTCTTATTCCAAAATTAAGAGTAAGAGACAGAGAGTAAGAGACAGAGAGTAAGAGACAGAGAGCAAGAGACAGAGAGTAAGAGAAAGAGAGTAAGAGAAAGAGAGTAATATAGGGGAAGAGAGAGAAAAGAGATAGTAAGAAAGAGAGAGAGAGAGAGAGAGAGAGAGAGAGAGAGAGAGAGAGAGAGAGAGAGAGAGAGAGAGGGAGGGAGAGAGAGGGAGGGAGAGAGAGAGAGGGAGGGAGAGATAGTGATTGTGGTGGTGGGGTGGGCTTGATAGTGATTGTCGTGGTAAATTCAAGAAATGCTAGCTGTTACCAATTTCTGAATGCTGCGATATGACATAAAACATGTTTCTAATAGCAGCAGGTAATGTCATAATAGTTTAATAGTGACAATATTTACTTATTAAGTAATACTTGCAAACATCAGGGAAACATATTAGCCTTTGTCAGCGTTTCTAACATAATTTGTTATTGGTAAATTGGAAAATTATTCTTTGATCGTTAACGAAATGGTAACATTATATTATAAGATAACATTATAACAATCCGCATAATGACCCTTTTAAAGGGCAATTGACAAGGGTATTATCTTGCTATTGTCGCGAATCTTCTGTTAAACGGACGTAAGCAAAAAAGGCAGTCGTACTATTATAATACGTGGCAGATCGATAACGGAAGGCAAAATCGAATCGTCCTCCGAGCCAGGGTCATATAATTCTACAAAGACAATTTTAATCATAATAGTCATAGTTGTTTTCACTGCAATAGATTATCTACTCCCCTGCACGGGTCTAAAATTCAGACACGTCGATCCCCAGGTAATCAAATTTTATTGCGACATCTGAAAACAAAACAAAACAACATGCAAAACATTCCCACGACTTGAATGAATGTTGGCAGAAAAGTGTTAAATTGGTAGGCGGTGGTGAATCGAAAGTAGTTGATACTATTATGATGGCGGTAGTCTTCGACGGAATGTGAGCGATTTAATGAGTTGTGAACTATTCACATTCACACTGCCAATGCATGTTTAGATAATATCCATTAATTGTTCTTATCTGTTTCTCTCTCTCTCTCTCTCTCTCTCTCTCTCTCTCTCTCTCTCTCTCTCTCTCTCACACACACACACACACACA
>JARBEQ010222603.1:0-12266 GCA_030265355.1 Tritonia tetraquetra
TATTTACAACATTTTGAGGCAAAGAGTTCCATTTGGTGATAGTGCGGGGGAAGAAACTGTATTTATACTTGTTTGTCTTTGCAAATGGTTGTGATATTTTTGAGGAGTGGTTGAGTCTGTTTGCATTTCTATCAGTTAAATATGGTAACAAACGCCAGTGGCACTCACGCAGGTAGGAATGTGTCACTTACTACTCCCATTGACGGTTGGGGGAAACCTGCACAGCATGAAATGAAAGTAAGTTATAAATGTGACCCAGTATAGGCGTTAAGGGAACAGATGTAAATGTAGTGAGCAGAAATGGGTTGTCTGGGAATATAAATTTTAATAAATAGCACAGGAGGAGAAGAGTTTGAGAGTACTGAGAACAACTCAAATTCTTCTTACGTTTTACAAACATTATAAGAGTGTTTGTCCTTACACCCTCAAACTAATTGGCAAGGAGTAACATGGTATCAATGCAACAACATTTTCGTACGGTCAAATTATATCTATTACTTCATTACTCCTATAGAGGGTCTAGAATCTAGTCTATCTAATCTAATCTAACTTCATCAGAATCAATGTTCTGCCTCTCGGGTTTTCTAACTTGCGAAGAGCAGTCCCTTTAACTTTTAAAAATCAAACTTACCATTCAAATTGAAGTGATTTCCCTGTACAGGTTCCATCATGACTCCAGCCAGTTATACTAACCCAGTCTTAAAAAACAGAGCTGATTAATGACTCAGATCTTCGTTCCAGTAGATTTACTCCACTAAGTTCACCTCATCAATCCTGACTCAACCCCAAACTCCAAAACATCCTCCTTCGATCTTTGGATTCGAAAGTGTGGAATGAAATATAATGTTGTAGTGATTTCTTTGATATTCAATCAAATGATGTATTTGATAGCAAAAAGTATATCAAATGTAAAGAAACATCGTGAACTGAAAGCTTTCGGTGATAATATTCTTTCAAAATTCACCTATCAATGTTGCTTTTTTACGCAAACGGTTTTAGCATGACTCAATTGGAGTGGTTGACCTGCACACCAATGTTGACCTGTGACCCCAACGCAGCACAGACAATGTGAGGCCATGGGACCTAACGGGATGCTCTAACTTTCACCGAGAAATGACACGCCTCCTTTTTGTTTGGGGACACTAAACATTGTGATTCCTAAAGACAGTGTCCACTTTTTTCATGTCTTGTGGCAGCAGAGTTGTGGTGTAAAGGTAGAACACCATTTTCTTTCCTCTCCTTTACATCAATAGAAAATAACTTCCTGGTTAAATTAGGACAGGCACGTAATTTCTTTCATTTTCAGAGATGCAAGATTATATTTATTCGTGTTGCTTCACTTTTTTTAGCATGCAGAGGTTTGTCTTATGTCTTGAATAAGAAAGATCTACCTCATACCACACACCTAGCTCTCCTGGCCGGGGTGATCGTAGAGGAGACATGAGGGATGATTGTCTGGCCATTCAGTCCTATAATATCTTTTCTGCTTTCCTGGGAAGGGTTGGATTCTTGATGTTGTCTCCCTCTTCTTTTCCTGACCCCTTCCAGGGTTTTGGGCAGGATATTGTGGTATGTCATGACACTTGTCCAAACCATGACAGCTTCCAGGGGCTCCTGTGATGGAACGGGCAGATGATTTACAAAACTATATACGTAGGTTATCATTCTGCTTTTGATCCTTCCAAGATATTACCAGGTGCCACCTGAAACACTTGGTTAGTTTGGACTCCTCTGATCTCTGCTGTCATGGTCCATCTTTAACAACCATAGAGCAATATATATATATATAGACAGCACCAAGGACTTGTACAGTTTCCTTTTTTGTTGAGATACTGATCTCACTGTTTCTCCAAATCTTCTGAAACCCTTGTCATTGCCAATGTTGCAATGGCCAACCTGGACTTGATTTCCAATACTGATTGACCATCCTTGGTCAGTATGGCACCAATTAAATTCGCCAAATTCCTCTAGCTGTTTTCGGTTCATTACTATTTTACCTGGGATGTTTCTCAAGGAGTTTACTAATACTTTGCTCTTTTCCTTGTTGACTTCCATGCCATATAGCCTCAGATCTTGTTACTAGGCTAGTTAGATCTTGGGAGTTTGGCAACGGAGCCAGCCATCAAGTCAATGTCATTGTTAAACCTAATGTCCTAAGGTTATTAATGACTCTCTCTCACCTATGGATATTGTGGACTGGAGTGAAGTGGAAGTCACGTGCAGCTTCTGCAGGTCTTTCTGGATATTATCCATCCATTTCTTTCAAGCTCTTCCTCGCAGTCTTTTTCCAGGCACTGCCATTTCAACTGTCTTTTTTACTTCGCTGTCATCTTCCTTTTTCTGTTCTTTCTCTGTACATGTCCATACCATCTTCATCTCAGTCTTACTTCTCTTACTTTCTCTTGGGTATAGTTCACTCAAAGTACCTGTCTCTTATTGTAACCATTTTGATTTTTCTCAGCATTCTCATCTCTGTTGTTTCAAGAATCTGCTCTTTCTTTTTCCCTATAACTCAGCACCATATAGAAGTACTGGTCTGATGACAGTCATATAAAGTTGTATCCCATGTTTCCTAAGCATCTTCTTGTCTTTGATCACCCCAAATAGCGCTCTCTATTTCATCCAAGCTGTGCTTACTCTTGCTTTTACTGCATCCGTTGATCCTCCCTCCTGTCGTACACTGTGGTGTGAGTTTGATTCCTACTGTCGACATTCCACTTTTCTTCCATGGCTATTTTTCTGGCACGTTCACATTTTCCATCCCCCATCCTCACTAATAGTGACGCCCAGATCTTAAAAAACATTTCCACATGTTTGAGGCTAGAGCTCATTTTTAAGCTTTTTTTTCTTTCCTGCTGCTGACCATTACTTCCATATTTACCATCTTCCCTATAGTTAGGAGCAAACATATTTAACCGTTACTGCCAAACGTGGGTAAAAATACCCACCGGTTACATATTTACTAGCTATGTCTTTTAAAAATGAGTAGATATCCGCCTGAACCTCCACCCATGCTTTTTCCATTCATTTTCCTGCCTGCGCATGTTATTTATTTATTTATTTTTTTATCAACTAACTATTTTATAATATTTTTTTTTCTTATTCCTTATTGTCACATGCAGGTGTTTTTTACCCACTAACGTGCGCAGAGGCCAAAGATGTAAAATACATGGTTTTTTATCTTTTCTTATGCTTACATATTAGAACATCGGGGAAAATTACAGACTGAAATTAAAGGAACCTATCACTGGAACATCTGAAAAAGAGGGGTCATATGGGTCAAAACAACACCAGCAAGTGGCTAATAGGGGTATTTTGAGTGTCAAACACGGATAATTCACTCTTTAAAAGTTACTGGGTAAAAATTACCAGCCAGTAGGGAATATGACATGTAACTATTCTAGTGTGTGTCAGTAAAGGTTAACCAAGTTATTCTTATGATCAAGTCAAAAATTTATAAAATCTTTCAATGGTTTCTCTGTTACCAGTCCATGGCCTTCTTCAACAACTGCCATCTCCTCTATGTCATTCTTTATCCCAGGCCTGCCATCCCCTGTTTTTTAAAGGGATTTTCCTGTTTTTTAGTCATTTGAACAAACCTCCAAATCGCCTAGTTTCACTGTATTTATTGAAGAATCTTGTTTTGTCACAATATTTTTTCTTCTTTCTCTCTATTGTGTCCTGTTTTTTTTCTGTACTCTTGTCCTGTTTTTAGTTTGGTATGGGTTGGCAAGCCTGTAATCCTCTCCATCCATCTCTACTTTGGTCTTCTTCTCTTTCTTTTCCCTGGTTGTTCCAGTTCCAAAACTCTTTTCCCAACATTATAATGCTCATTAAAAAAAATGTTTTGTTCTTAACTTGTATAATATTTCTTTTGACAGAGTTAACATCCAGCACAGACCGTCATCATGATCATGATCATCCTGGCTATCGCAGCCCCGCTGTGTCTGGTGGTGGTGGTTCTCGGATGTATCAATTGTTTTGTGAAAAAGAAACCAGGTTTTGCCGTAAGTGACACATTGAAGGTTGGGTTTTTTCCTCATTGGTGGAATATGATTCTACAATGTATTGATTGAAAAAGTAGATATGGGTGGATTATATTGCTTTTGTGCAATGCAAAGCAAACAATGCGAGTTCTGTCTATGTGTGTATACAATAACATCCTGATTTGTTTTGGGTTTGATTATGGAATCAATTTTAGGAGGTAGAGAGGCTTTTCTTATACACCTTTTATGAGGTAATACATTCTAATGATTTCTAAATTTATGTACAATTTGTTTAATGATGAAGTAGGAAAACTGGGGGTAGAAGTGCTAAAAGTCTAAGACATGATACAATGTAACTATAGAAGGGTATTACATGGCATATCAGGTATGTTCTTTAGCCAATTACAGTTCTTTTATCATTGTTACTTTTGAACGTTGTTTTTGTTCTTTGTCTATTATTGTCATATCTACATCATTCAAACAATTTTAAGTTTGTTGATCGCATTGATATTTATTATAAATTGCTTTTGCAATCCTCCAGCCATTTTCCAACCCTGGTTATGTGGAGGAGGGAACAGCTGGTCGCAACAATGATGCCTTTGTGGTCGACATGGAGCCAACGGCACAAAGAAATGAGACTCATATCGCCATTGATTCATTGCCAGACATCACAACAAAATCACTGCCACCTTTCCGTCCAAAGATTGTTTGTTCAGAAAGCAACGATGAGGGCACTGCCCTATCACTGCTTGGTAAGAATGCTGACGCACCATCAAATAATGTTAATATCTCATTTAATTATTTTTTTTATTACGATAGAGCTGTTCTTGCATTTCATATTTTTAAAAAGGAAAACTGGGTCATTTGTTTTGAGTAATATCAATTGTTGTTCCTGACTTCTGTTGCTTCTTGTCTGGTTTCCGTAGATTATGGCTGGCAGTAATGTCTCTATTTACTCTATAAAAAAAAAAAATTGAGATAAGAGATTCATATTAGACACAAACTGTTATAAATAATTAATTCCTTAATGATTTAGATTTATTTGGATTTTGTTTGTGTGTGCAGGTTCTTACCGTCCCTTCCAACGAGAACATCTGACATACTTAAATCCTGTGGGCACAGGATGGTTTGGACAGGTTAGTATTTAACGTAGTGCTGGCCCTACACTGTAATGGTAAAGGGGAATTGGATAAGAAAGAAAGAAAAGTATTTAACATGTGTGTGTTTACTGTGTTGTCATTGTGTTATTTCTACCTCACGGACTGTGTGATATGGTGTTCGTATCATTCTGATTTGAGTCAGGCCCTCTTTTAGAGGTGGTTTATTCTTAGAATTTCCACCCCCTCTATTTAAATTTTCATTTGGTGTGAGTCGTCCTTGATAAATTCAAAATATTGTACTTTTTCCTCAGGCATGTCTCTTTATCAGCTTGAAAAGCAGATAAGATGATTCGCAATAAGTATATACAGAAATATGAAGTGTGAAAGGTTTGAGAACTAATTGAGCAAAGCAATCCCATCATAATCTGACAGGTAGTGAACGTCTGCATGAGATGATTGATTATATGTAAGATGTGTTTCAGGGTTAATGCTTAACACTTTAGGGGCCGCCCTTACAGTGGCAATACCGGTCCACAGGACCGTGACTGCTGGCTATTTTTAAGGATATGACATGCTCTTTGCTAAACTTTCAATGACTTTTCTCCAATCATGCTCACATCAATGAAATACCAGAATATTTGTCTACGGTCCAGAAATGTATTTGGTCATGTGTTTATAGGTGGGGTGTGATTTGTATCCTGTTTACTTTGTGTGTCAAACCATAGATTACAAAACATAGTTTGTGACAGGCTTTACAGTTTTCATTATTGTATAACAATAATGAAGTGTCGATAAAGATTTCCGAATGCAGTTTATGTTAGATTTTATTGATACAAATATGGCTTGACATTCTATGACCTTTTCTTGGAACATAGGACTTCAGCAACACTCTTCCATCTGACTCTGTTCTGTGCTTTCTTCTTTACCGCCTCACCCCGGGGGAACTCCAGCCATCTTTAGTTCTTCCTCACATGTGATCTTTGCCAAGTTTTCAATGTCTTTGTATGTCTTCTCGTTCTTCTCTTTTCCAGTGATTACCATCAAGGGCGTATTGCTTGTTTCTTTACAGTGTGACCCATCCAATGCCACTTGATACTTGGATTGAAAGTCACTTGCCTCTGTGAGCGGAGGTTTGGAGTTCCGTCTAGCCTTGTGAGTTTTCAAGGCTCTGACTTAGAGAATCACATGGAATCTTCTCAAGTTCTGTTGAACCTCCTTCGATATGACCTTTATGTGTTGAAAAGGGTGTAAAACCAACTTCAGAACAGATATATGTATATATATATGTCACTAATTTTTTTTCCTGACCAGAGATTCATTTTGAATTTGTTGGTAGAATTTGCTGTCCGGGCAAAATTAATTCCTACCACAATGGTCACAGTGGGTTCATCACCTGCTTGGCTTAATATCTTGATCCAAAGAAATCTAGCCTCAAAGTGCTTGCCCTACATTTGGTAAAAGGGAACTGGATATGAAAGAACGGTAGATATATCAAACTATGTTGGTCTTGATTTGGAGTTTCAATGTGTGGCCACTGAGATGCTACATCTTTGTTAACATATTTTTTATTGTTTATAAATGTATTAAAATAGTTTTATCACACGCAGGCCATCCATTCGGAAGCGTTGAGGATTTCTTCAGGCCTCATGAAGAGTCAGGTAGTAGTGAAAATTTTGAAGGACGATGCCTCCAAGCTGGAAGAAAAGCAATTCATTGAGGAGGTAATCCCTTTTAGGTAAGTCGTTGGAAAGGAGGAATTGTTTTGGAATAGCTATTAAGAAATAGATGTGATCCCAGTGGCGCAGAGAACGGACGATAAACTGGATAAGAAGAAGAAGAAATAGATTGACCTTTGATCTTTGTTTAGTCATTTGTGTGGGGCCACAAGAAATGGGCTAGTTTTGAGTTTAAGGTGATTAAAGTCAAATTTGGGCCATCAGGACAAACTTTAGATACTGGGATTAATGCTAATTCAGAACATAATCGTTTAGAAGAATCTCCTGAGGAAATTAAAGAAAGAAATAGAATTAAAAGTTATAGAAGAATCAAAAGGAATACAAATAAGATCCGGTGTCAAATGGATAGAACAGGGGAAAAATGTTATCGTTTCTTTCTGTATCTAGAAAAAAATAGAAGTATTAATAATGCAATTGTTAAGTATTGGGATGATTGGATGGATTTGTTTGTGTTATTGATCATCAGGCACATCAGGCACCGCATTGTCCTGTCAACTGGTTTTTGCCATTCCTTCCTGTTCTTCCTCAGAGCTTGAAATGCTATATTGGTGAAAGAATGTCAGAATGTCAGGTGATCACCTTACTGTGTCGATGGTACAATCTGAAAAAATAGTTCTAAAGTTTGAAGTTTTGTGCCCTTTTTCAACACATAAAGGTCGTATCAAAAGAGGTTTTAAAGAACTTGAGAAGATTCAACGTGAATCTCCAGGACAAAAACCCTGAAAGGACCAGCAAAAAACCCACGCTAGGCGGGCTGGAACCCGGTCTCCCGCATCCAAAGTTGAGTAACTTGACCACTGAGCCACGGTGCAATCTGAGCAGTACAATTTACAATTTTCTTGTTATAAGAAGCTGATAAAGTTATCAGTATCGGTTTTACTACCCTTTTGACACTTGAAGATCATTTCAGAGGAAGGACCTTCTGTTTATAGTCCATCTCAGAATAAAGCCCTTTTAACTCTTTGACCTGGATTCAAACTGTAAACCTCCTGATCTGTGGGCGAGTGCTTTACCACTGCACCACATGGTAGTCCGTCTTAGATTAAAAGCTGAGAATTTGCCATGTTGGACAATTGTTGTGAGCGCTGAGTTACTCATCAACCAGAATGTTGAGCACTATAAAATTTTTTCATCTTTCATGGTCAAAATCTTTGTTTTCCCCTTTAGGCGTTTAGAGCATCCTCATGTGATGTCATTGTTAGGACAGTGTACTGAGACCAAACCCTACCTTGTTATTGTGGAATATGCATCTCATGTAAGTATAACAGTTTTAAGTTATCAGCCCCTTTCAACAGTTGAAGAACATTTCAGAAGCGGGACTTCCTGCTTATTGTCCATCTCTGATAGGAAATTTGAACCTGCACAGACATAAAAATGCCTTTTATATTTTTTTTTACCTGGCCGGGATTTGAATTGCGGAGCTCCCAATTCATGAAAGTATGTCCTTAAGCCTTTTTAGGCATAAGGCCGGATCTTAACTCGGTTTCGTTAGCGTGAAGCGGACAGAGGACAATTTGTCACTTTCTGGATAGGACGATGGTCTATTGCAGAAACTTTCCCACATCTCGTTTGAGAATTGGTACCCATTTCTACACCTGGGATAAGTGAGGCAATCAGAGTAAAGTTTCTTGCCTTGGTAAAAAACAAAGTGTCTGAAGCTGGATTTGAACCCACGACCCTCACCATGGAAGTTTGTTGTCTAGATCACTCGGCTGCCTCGCCTCCTGATTTGTGAATGAGTGCTTTACTACTGTGTCAGAGGAATCCACAACAAATGGTCAGCTGGGAGGAAAGAGACCTTTTCAAACTTTTCAGGAAATTGCGTTGGTGATGGTTATGTAAATTATGATGAAATAAAATAAATATGATCCCAACCTCTTTTGATCAGAAGGACATGATTTTTCTAAGCTTTTTTTAGCTGTTTGTTATGTGCAAATAGGAATTATTAAAGTTAACCCATCACCTGGTATGTATTTTATATATTTGTTGCAGGGCAATCTGAACAACTTTCTCCAGTCCCACAAGCAAAGCGTAGATGCCTTGATGAAAAAGAACAGATTGTTGCAGTTTTGCCTGGATGCTGCTGCCGGAGTGGCTTGTATTCATAGACACAACTTCGTCCACTGGTAAGTGGAATGATTGCAAGCTCTTTTGAAAGTAGAAGATGAAATTAAACTATAACTTTTATTTTGAACAATGATACAATTATGAAAATAAAAAGTAATTGACCAATTTTTAATGTTATGTAATATACAAATAAAGTTTACTTATATTTTTTTTAAAGAAGTAAGATTAACTCTTTCACTCCCAAGGGCCATAACCATTTTTAAAAAAATGTGTGTATACTGCTGTGTTTAAAAAATCATTTAAAAAAACCTATTGTGTGTATAGCATTGTACGATGTATCAATATAAAGAAGAATAAATGAAGAATCTTACAATGTGTGTTGTGTTGTGTGATTTATGTGTTTGTTCAATATGAAAAACACCCTTTGACTTACAAAGCATAGAAATAAAAAGTGGCCAGATATTTTATATATTTCAAGCCAAATCTCGAGCTTGGTCAATCAACGCGTGATGCATTGCTTGGGATTCAGAGTTAAGAGTCTGTTGTTCTGTTTAGGAATCTTTTCTTGTTTTTTAATTTTGCCTCTTTTGTTTTTATATCATTCATTTCATTGATGTAGAAGGTAATACCCCAAAATCTTCCATGTTCTTGTTTTCATTTTTTAAAAGTTACTTTATTATCATATGCCCTTTTCCCTCTATATTCATGGGTCTTGCCAATATTATCATATGCCCTCTTCCCTCTATATTCATGGGTCTTGCCAATATTATCATATGCCCTTTTCCCTCTATATTCATGGGTCTTGCCAATATTATCATATGCCCTTTTCCCTCTATATTCATGGGTCTTGCCAATCTAAAATGTCTAGTATACCCTATTAGTCATTTCTTTTTTTGATGTACCTTCCAGTGATTTGGCAACAAGGAACTGTCTTGTCATGTCCGACTACAGTATAAAGGTTGGAGACTATGGCATTGCTGAGCATTTGTACAAGGTAGGTAACTTGACAGTGAGGTTATCCAATCTGATAAGGAGAACTTGATGTTGAAAAGTTTGTTTGCAAAAGGACTTGAATATTTCATATGAAAAACTCTTGAGAGATTCAGAGAGAAAAATCCTTCTCTGGATTCAAACCTAAGACCCTCACATCCATGGATCTGGATTCAAACCTCAGAAATTCACATCTAGGGATAACTCTCTGTAGTCTTTCTCTTTCATTCTTGACAAGACACCCTTTTACCTTTCTGTATACGGGTTGATTATGATTAACAAATTTCCTGAAGAACTTACGACTAGAACTAAAGAACTATTTTTTATTCAGTATATTGCCCAACAAATATGGAAGTGAGTCATGGATGCTTGATAGCAAAGATAAAATTAGATGAAAGGTTACAGGAATGAAATGTTTTAGAAGAACATTTGGCAAAACTTGAAGAGATAAGTCTTGGATAAGAGAAAAAGTTAAAAGAGACGATTTAGGGCAAAAAATAGAAGAAGATAAATTAAGATGGTTTGGACATGTAAACAAAATCAGTGAACAGAGGATATTTGAGTGTAAACCCATAAGAACCAAATCACGAGGTAGACCTAGGAAAATGTGGGTAGAGGTCATTTTTGATATTTTGAAAAGACTTGTTTTTCCTGCAGAATTTGAATTTGACTTGTTCACATCATTTCAGGAGGATTACTTTCAAAGCAATAAAGAGCTGTTGCCGATTCGATGGATGGCTCCTGAATGCCTGGTGGTGGAAGATGGAACCGTCTGCTCCTCAGGGAAATATAGCAAGGCCTCAGACATGTGGTATGTATGCTATTGAATTGTTTTTGTTTGGTGCTATTTATTATGAGAGTGGTCTTCAAACAATAGGGTAACACAGTAAAAAATAATAAAAAAACCCCAAGAGGACTCCTCAGGTTAGGCACTAGCTCACAGAGCGGGAAGTCTGTGGTTTGAATTCCGTCCCGGTTAAAGAGTTTAAAGGGCTTATTTCTGGCTGTGCAGGTTCAAGTTCTATTGGAAATGGACTATAAACAGAAGTTCCTGCCTTTGAAATAATCTTTAAGAGTTGAAAGTGGGTGTAAAACTGACAACTTTGATTTTTTTAAAAGGGTACCTTAGGAAGGCGAATTATTTTACAAAAGTGCATGTTTCATAATATTTTTTAAAAATACCAAGTGAATTAAACAATTAACAATCAAATGTTTGTTTTACTCCTGTCTTTATTAAATCAAAAACCTCACATGCAATCTTTGTATGCTCTTCAACTTCAAGGTCGTTTGGTGTATTTGTGTGGGAGGTTTTTTCCATGGCTGAGCGTCCTTATGACATGTTGACAGACGAGGCAGTACTTCAGGGAGTTGTCATTGACAGGGAGGTCACTCTGGCTGAAATTCCTCACAGAGTTCCCTTTCATGATCGATTGTGAGTACATCTTTTTCTTTTTTGACTGGTATTGATATGACAGAACACAAAACAGTTGTAGACTATCTTTTGATAAAATTATATATATGATAAAGTATATTCAGTCCACCCGCTTAGTGCTAATACATACACACATTCAAGTGTCACAGACCCTACAACAGGACTTTTCTATGGGGCAGTGGTTAAACATTTGCTTGCGGTCTGTGGTGGTTTAAACCCTGGCCAGGTCAAAGAGTCCTGCCGGCAGAGTCAATGTTGAAAGTTATAAGGTGATGATAATTGTCATTGCAGGCTATAGGGAATATTGCCCTAGATAGACTCTTGTATGGGGGCATCTGTAATGCAGGTTAAGTCAATTTGCCTCTAGTTGTGGAGGTCCAGGGTTTGATTCTCACCTAGTGTAGAATTAATTTCCCTGGACCTTTCAGAGTTTTCATGACTCTGCCCTGGAGATTCAAGTCGAACTGAATTAGTAAATTGACAACTTTAACCCTTTGAACCCAAAATCCTGCTTTAGCAGGACAGCTCTAATTTCCCTGTGATCCCAGATCCCCCTTTAGAGGGTAATGGGCAACACTCCTTCATTTTTTACACCCCTTTCCGTTCACAAATGATCTGTCCTGCTAAAGCAGGATTTCGGTGATTATATTGTGTGTGTGAGTCTACTCACTGGTGTGGGGTCACAGTAAGGTAAGGAGGTCAGGGTTCAAAGGGTTAAGAATCTAATTTTTGTGGATGTAAGAGGGGGTTAAGTTATGGTAAGACCATGGTGAAGGGTGTATAATTATTGTCTTGTACAGCAACATGAAGGAGACAAACCACAGTTGCCCACGTTCAATTCAATTCAATTCAATTCAAATTAATTTATTTGCATAAAGATATACATAATATATATAATATATACAAAATGGATACACCAAAAGTATTTACATACTTATTTCCATGGTGTTCCGCT
>JARBEQ010222714.1:0-12265 GCA_030265355.1 Tritonia tetraquetra
TCAATGGCGAAAGTTTGTGTATCATGCATAAACCTTACACCGAAAGGTACTAAAAGGTTATTGATAAAGAAAGAAGACGTAAACTATATTATATCATATGGTATAGCTAAATACTATTTTTCCATATTACGCCTGTACCTATCCTATTTCATCAAGCCCCCCCCCCCCCTCCCCCCTCCACCCCTTTTCTCCCATCCCCAAGTTTATCGGGTCTAAATCTCCCTCTTAAATTATAGTTCTGTTTTTCATGACGGCAGTGTGTTATATTATTGTTTGATTCATAACGTTTATATATAGACATTATAGATTACATCTGTTGTTATGCTTTCATCTGTACTATCAATGAATCAAGCACCATACTGTGATTAAACTAGGACGACTTTCTATTTTTACATTTGAATCTTTGCCCTTTCTTTCCGTTCGTATTACGTGGATGCTCTTAAATGTTGATTCCTTCACTAACTACCTTCCGCGCTGTTTCTTTCATGTTTCCAAGACCATCCTTTCAGTGGGTTTTTTTTTTAATCTTATGCCAGCTTTTCCACAATCCAAGTTTTGGATCTTCTTTCTTGAGACTGTTCCTTCGTTTTCACCCAAGCTACGAAACGGTCGGAGTTGTCTGGTGTCTTCTCCCATAATATTTCGTTTCGTGTGCTCGGTTCCCAACGACTGAAACCCGATAGGCCGAAGGGCGGGGACTGATTTGATTGACGTGAGAGGTGAAAGCCAATGAGAGTGGAGACGAGTGGCTGTTATACGGTGGCGCTTGAAATGTTTGCACAGCGGAAAGCGAGGGCAAACATCGACGAGAGGGTTTAGCCTGTAAGTGGATGGGAGGGAGGCTTATTGTACGGACTGTCTGTGCTCTGAGCGTATCTGTCTTGTCTGTAGTTTTGTGTCTGAGAGATAATCTGGATAGATAGATAAATAGACAGACAGACAGAACGAAAAGAAGGCGAAGAGGAGACAGAGAGAACAAAAAGAAGAAAGAGATGAAGAAACAGACAGAGATTCATAAAAGGAATATGGAAGGATGGATGGATAGAGATATAAAGATGAATAGAGCGAGATAGTTGGTAAAAGGCGCAGGAGGAGATAATAACATTAAAGAAAGATGAAAAGTAGAAACAAAGAAAGTGAACTCGAGAAAGAACTAATAGAGAATGGAGGGGGGGGGGGGGGGTGTCTGGGAGCCGGGGTTAAATCTCCTAGAGAGTGGTGCCTTCTTGTGTAATATCGGGTTTCATTTATTTATTTGCTTAAGTGTTGCCCCTCACGATAATATTATCACGGTGTTTAGAGCAGTGAATAGCTTTGCCATTGAAATGACAGGTAGATCGGTGTTCTTCCAGGTACCTACCAGAATTATACTCTTTTTTTCCCCCTAATTTCCTGCCTTTATTCTATGTAAATCAATGAAATGGATACGACAGATTGTGAGATAAGTTAGTCAACCGAATCAAAATCAGATTTAACGGTTTTTGAAATTCTGTTTATTGCCATTATTATCGTAGCATAACACAGTGACGTTATATCGCTTCACCCTTTCCCCGCCGCGTTCTATTTCAACCAAAATCGAAATATCAATATCAAGTTAACAACTCAATAATCAATAACTCGACATTCACATAGAAATATTTGCCTTAAGAGGAATAGAGAGAGAGAGAGAGAGAGAGAGAGAGAGCGAGAGAGAGAGAGAGAGAGAGAGAGAGAGGGAGGGCGCACATTATAATGTTATTGTCTTTCAAGCATAGTTTCCACCAGTAGGTTAATCAAAATGAAATTATATGAACTGGTAGGTAGATATTCTATAGACTTGGATGACTGTTCTAAAAAAACGTGATCGTTATAGAGTTAACTGATTTACGACCTACTTTTATCTTTCGGTGCCAAATTAGATTGTCCATGAACAGCAGATGCATCCTCTAACTTCTATGGAGGCGTCCCTGGCGCAGTGGCTTGGTCACTTGCCTCTGGATGCAGAGGACCAGGTTCGAGTCCCAACCTTTCCGAGTTTTCGTACCTCTGCCCTGGTGATTCACATGGAATCTCCAAATAAGTTCTATTGTACCGCCTTTGATATGACCTTTGTGTGTTGAAAAGGGCGTGAAACTCCAAAGTTTGAAACTAAAGATTGCAGTACATAATAATACTGTAATATGAAGCTAAAATGTTCAGTTCTGTTCTCAAGTGGGTTTTAAGGGGGTTCAGTGATCTCCCTACTTATTTCTTCTTTCTTTCTTTCTTATGCAATTCCCTTTTACCATTACACTGTAGGGCCAGCACAATGAGTCTGAATTTCTCTGGATCAAGATATTAAGCCAAGCAGGTGATCAACCCACTTACTTATATCTTTCGGTGCCAAATTAGTTCCGTCATGAATTGGTTCACTAACTTCTTAATCTTGATTCAATTTCTCGTAATTTCAACTCAATTTAATTCTAACAACGGCATCTGATTCTCGTATCACTTTCTGCTATCCCCAACCAATATTCGCTTTTCATTTCTGAAAGGGAAAGGGCGCCTTATGTGGCTCGGTTTTCTTATAGCTGAGGGGTTTACCACCAAGGGAAATGTAAATTGATATTGTTAGGGCCAAAACTTGGACAACACCTAAAAATGTGTCGCTCATTGTGCCGTTCAAGGTTCGGGTACAGTGGACTGATCGCCTGTTAGCGGCAACACTGCTTAGCGGTTTTAAGCTATGCGGTATGGATAACAAAACATATTAACAAAACATTAATCTAAGACCTTTTAGAAATGCTATTGTTATCATTGGAGTGGGGGATAGCTCAGTTGGTGGAGTGTGTGGGTCACTATCTCTGGCGATGCGAGTTGCCGCTTGCAAGCGTAGCTTCGATCCCCGCAGTCGACATAACTATCTTTCTTCTCTATAGCTGTTTTAACCCACACCGCGGCGTACGACAACACTACTTTTCACACGATGATGCTTTTCCTATTCCCTTTACTTGAACCACAGAGTCTCTGCTTTAAAGAGTTCTAAAGTTTGAAGTTTAACGCCCTTTTTAACACATAAAGGTTATATCAGAGGCGGTTCAATAGAACTTGAGAAGATTCCTCCCGAATCTCCAGGGCAGAGCCTTGAAAACTCTGAAAGGTCCAGAGAAAAAGAAATCAGCACCAGGCGGGACTTGAACCCGGACCTCCGCGCTCCGAAGTCGAGTGACATGACCACTGAGTCACGGGCGCCACCCCGGTCTGAGCTTTAACACAATAAGAATTTCAGACAAGCATCTTTGTCCCTAGCCTGACACCAAAGGTAAACTAGGAAAATTTGATAAAGAAAGAAATAAAGTCTTTGTCTCTTTGAAAATAGTTTGTTACGATTTAAGTGTGTCTACCCCAAAACCATCTCATCTCCCAATCTAATAAAACTATTAGTATAGGATGAAGCTACACGTTTTGTTTTGGTGGTTTGTTTTTACTTCTCGATTGAACAAACACGGCCACAAGTATACTCGTATTATGACGTGTGTAAGTAATAG
Organism: Tritonia tetraquetra; assembly: GCA_030265355.1. Lineage (NCBI taxonomy): Eukaryota > Metazoa > Mollusca > Gastropoda > Nudibranchia > Tritoniidae > Tritonia > Tritonia tetraquetra. The sequence goes on from JARBEQ010222714.1 coordinate 3,507, forward strand.
GAAAAGACAACAGGGTGTGGGCGGGACGAGTTTTACATCAAATTATCAATTAATGCTCTCCTTTAGCATACAGAGAGAGAGAGAGAGAGAGAGAGAGAGATGAAGACTGCTAGATTGCCATCGATTAATTACGTAACTATTTGTTTGGGGGCGTGGTAGTAGCGTAACGGTGACGCATTCGCTTTGTGAGCAGAAGGTCCAGGGTTCGAATCCCGGTGGGGAGAGAGATTTTATGGCTCTATCCCCGTGGCTTCCTTATTGAATCAAGTCTTATCGGAGACGGACTTTAAACCGGAGGTCTCGCCTTCGATATGAATCAAAATGAGTTGCCAAATGCGCACATCTAATAATTATTTAAACTTTAGCGTTAACATGAGTTCGGAACTATTCATTTTCTCTTATTCTGGTCGTGTTTATTGTCTGATGTTGTGGTAGAATGTGAAAGATCTTTGTTATGGTTTGATTCTTTGTAGGATTTTCCATGTTCTGCTGCTACTGGGCGTGTTTGTGTGTTATGTGGTAGCATGATGATTGTGGTTGGGATTAGCATGTTTGCCTACCCATTGCAGGTGTGTGTGTGTGTGTGTGTGTGTGTGTGTGTGAGTGTGTGTCAGTGAGTGTGTGTGTGTTTATGTGTGTGTGTGTGTGTGTGTTGTGTGTGCGCGTGTATGCATCTGTGTTGTATGAGTATGCATGTGTATAATAGATGCGTGTGTGTTTTGTTGGTTCGGCTATGAATTATTAAAGGTACTTGAAGATTTGGCAAACACTTGACGTTCTTAATAGTACTGCAATAGAGGAAAATAAAAGAAAGGAGAGCGAGCAGTGGCGATGGGCGCCGTAAAAGGGAAGATTGCTGAGTAAGGATACAAAACTATCTTAAGTTTGAAGTTTTACGCCCTTTTTCAACACCAAAATCATTCGAGAGAACATGAAAAAATTAAATCTCCAGAGCAGGGCCATGAAAGGGCACGAGAAAAATCCTGCGCATGGCGGGACTCAAACCCAGACCTCCATTAAAAGTAATGGTGGTTAAAGAGGGAAAATGATGATCATTAACCTTGTGGATAGGACGCGTCTACTCTCCCAATTCTTTGAGTTAGTAATTGTTCAAAGGAGCGAGATGAATAATTTTTAACAAAATGAAATTACTGCAGTGAATTTTCTTCCCTGCTACGGCCAGACTTCTAATTTCTAATTCAACGGCTGGTTGGATCAATACCCGCATCGTGCTGATCGATAAAGTAGTACAATATTACAATTCAAATACATCGATACCCTCGAGTAAAGTATGACGTCATTGCTTCTTGTGAGGACTGACATCGGACAAACACCTCTCTTCTTCTTCTTCTTCTTCTTCTTCTTCTTCTTCTTCTTCTTTTTCTTCTTCTTCGTCGTCTTCTTCTTTTTCTTCTTTTTTTTTTTTTTCTTAAATAAAAATCCTTCTTCTCCATCAATATCATTTTTATATAGAATACAATTTTATCTAATGGGGTGTATTTTGATTTGGCTGTGTTTTCAGAACTGTAATGCTCTTGGAATGTGATATTTATAGTCGTACACATAATTAATCTAATGGTAATTGAAGCATTGCATTGAATTAATTTGATGTTTGATTTGGCTGTGTTTTCAAAACTGTAATGCTCTTGGAATGGGAGATTTATATTCGTACACCCAATCTCTATCTAATGGTAATTGAAGCATCAACGAAATGAATAGTTACGTAACGTTTGACTATTTTCATAATTTTCAATAAATGGAAAATAAAATAATACGATTTTATCCGGTTTCATGATGTATCATCAATTAATTAGATTAATTCAATGGGGTAAAAAGTACTTAACCATGTTGGGATAGCAAGTAAGGTCCCTTTTTTTCTATATCTGGGCCCCATGAAAAACAAAATGATCTCTGATAATTTGTCTGTGTTCTAAGATTGGTAGTTTAACGCGATATTCAACACAGAAAGATTCGTATCAGCAAAACTTGGGAAGATCGACGCGAATTTGTTTAAGGCGGAGCCACGAAAACTCAGTAGGTACAGAGAAAAAAAGAATCTTATACAAGGCGGCAGTCGAACCCATACCTCCAGCACCAGGAAGAACACTAGAATGGTACAGAGGCAAAGAAAGTGTAAACCTTCCAAATAGGACAAAACAAAAATGACGAAGAACGTTTCGGGTATTATAACCCTTCCTCAGCTTACAAACAACACGCACGACATAATAGTATCTTAACAATATCATGTAAACTTTCAGATGTGACCCAGAAGCAAGTGACTTAACCACTGTGCTAGGACGCCCCTACTGTGTATCGATCCCTTTTCAAAATATAAATCCCCCCCCCCCCCCTTGTTTCATTTATTGTCAACGAAGGTAGGAAAATGTGAAGGTGCCAGAAAAAAACAGCCACGGAGAAGATAAAAATGGTTTTGTAGACAATGGGATCGAACCCACGCCTACAAACGGCAACTCCGCCTCGATAGAGATAATGCAACCCCCTAACTAACTAATGCATCCGTCACTCGTTAGCCAATCCATCAATTTGTCGGGGTCATTTACTTGTTATTTGTCACTTGTTTCTCCCACTCCTTAGAGTCGTCGTGTTAGCTCCGACATTACCTTGTCTAGCTCTGGTTTTGAAGGCTCTGGGGATCGAACCCACGCCTACCAACGGCAACTCCGCCTCGATAGAACAAAAGCGGCCCCCACAGTAAACGCCCAACCAATAACTACCTAATGCATCCGTCACTCGTTAGCCATCTATCAATTTGTCGGGGTTATTTACTTGTTATTTGTCACTTGTTTCTCCCACTCGTTAGAGTCGTCGTGTTCGCCCCGAACATTCCCTTGTCTAGCTCTGTCCCTGTTCCACTCACTGTTCTCCGCCGTCTTTCGTCACTTGTCACGAAGTTCTCATGTAGTTTTTGAATCCTTTTCTCCTTATCTCTTTCTTCTACCCCTCCGTCATTTTCTGGCCCATCAATCATTACACGCCACCATGTTACTGTTTTCATTCCCATCACCCCCCTCCGCCCCCCCCCCCCCCCCAAGCCCCTGCCACTACTACTAACTGCAATCCCTTCCACAGTGGTGCCCTGGAATGGAATCTCTTTAGAGACACGAAGAAAATCAGGGAAAAGAAAAAGTAGAAAAAAAGGGGGGCACAACAAGGGGACATAACTGCTGTGGCATGTGTCAACACCGCCATCTTGTTTTAGTTTGCACGACGATGATGGATAGATGGGTGGGCAGACATATTACGCTGAAGACGGATGGATGGAGTGGTGAGGGGATGGACGAATGGGGGAAATGGATTGATGAATGGATAATGGATGGGTGACTGAGTGGGTAGGTGAAAGAATGGATGGAGCTTTGGGTGAGTGAATGTGGAGATGATGAGTGAGTAGATGAATATCAGAAGATAAATGGTGTTGAAAGGGGCGTACAGCTTCAAACTTCAAAACTGTTAGATTATACGGATAAATAAATGGGTGGAAAGTGAATATTTTGGACCTTCTAACAGTTGAATGGATGTAATGGTATACAGGTTAACGTAGTCATATGTCGATGCACATCTAGATTGGATAATGAGTCCAGTAATGTATTTTCTTATTACAGTATTATCATACTTACAAATTCAATCCTTGAAAATAGTACTTCTGAACACCAATCCGCGCAGAGGAAGGGTTATAAAAGAGGGCTATTTATTGCTTTGCTAGCTGAGAATAATATTGTTAAGGATACTACTGAAAATTGAAAATGAACAGAATAAGACAGAATGTATTCGAGCACTATCATTTCAGATTATCCAACCACATTAAGGCATTATTGAATAGGGATTAAACGCTTTTTTAAAGGTCTAAAGTTCGAAGTTTTACTTGGATTTCAACACAGGAAATATCATATTTATCAACTGCAATTCAACAGAATTTGGGACGGTTACGCGTGAATATCCAGGACAGAGCCATGAAAACTCTGAACGGTCCAGATAAATAATCCTGCACAGCAAGGTGGGACTCGAAACTAGGACCTCTGCGCGCATCCAGATGCATGTGGCGTACCCGCTGCAGTCGGCCTCGATTGGAAGTCTAAGCATGTTTTGTCGATTTGTAGCCAGGTAAAGTGGTTGACAGGATAGAGATCTTGACGTCCTAACTTGAAAACAACTCAGCTGACGAAAAGAAAATCGGTTTCCTTGTGGCAACAAGGCCTGGTCCTATTATTACGCCCGTGAAGAATTTGTTGACAGGAAGTGACGAAAGACATGGAGGTAGACGATGACTGCCGAGAGGAGCGTACGGGGTTTGGGGATTTACTTGATGGGAACACAACAATAGAAACAAGAGAAATATTTAGAAAGGATATGGCGGAATTGAACGGAGATGAACTATAATTAAATCTGAGGTCCCGCCTTTGGTATGACCTATAATGAGTTGAGAAAGGCGTAAAACTAATATCTTGAAGGATGATAACATCATTGTAACGTCCTAACAGCCAACACAAGAAATTTGAAACCAGGAATTTGCTTGCTCCACATCGTAGTACCTTTCTTTCTTATCCAATCCCTTTTACCATTACAGTGTAGGACCAGCACAATGAGTTTGGATTTTTCTCTGGATCAAGATATTAAGCCAAGCAGGTGATCAACCCACTGTGACCTTTTTGTGGTAGGAATTAAGTTTGCCCGGACAGCGGCCTTGCGGCCTACTCTTATCGATTTTTAACTGCCAAGGGTTCTTTAACGTGCGCAACGTGCACAAGGGACCTCCGAGAAATTTGAAACCAGGAATTTGCTTGCTCCACATCGTAGTACCATTTAATACGATAAATACATATTATGATAGACTGAGCGTTTTTCACCACATCATGAGCAAGGACAGTTTAGAGTAAATTTCCCTTGGATTGATGTTATTTTTTTCACTAAAAGGTCCTTGAATTCTACTCACGGCAGTTTCAGAATTTTCCGATTTCAATAGAAGGCAATAGCAAAGTATTCTGTATCAAACAATGACAAGCAAAGGGACATCACTCTCCTGCTGACCTCGGTAAAAATGCGTGAGTCGTTATTCTTATCATTGACAAACGTTGGTAGTACTAAACGTTCTTACTATACTATTTCTAATGATGGCTGCCGGAAGTTTTACCCGAAACGTTCTGTATCCCTGTATTATTGTCTTTATTGGAAGTTTTTAAATATTTTACTATACTCTCATACCAAAGACGGTATAATTCTGTCGAGTCATTCTCCTCTGTCCGAGGCTGCTGGTGGGTTTCTGGCGTCAATATCTGTTACTCTACACATTAACAAATTCTACCTAACTTTTCTTTTATCCGTCCAACAGTTCCATCCATATCTCGCACAAATTTTCCTCTTCCACTCATTCATTCATCTCTCCTAAGGGACCTATCCCCTTGCTAAAGTACAGAGTTTGGAACACGTCATCGCTTGACCGCTGGCCAGTCTTAGGTCGCGTAGGCCCTCCTTTTATTTACCCCAGGGGTGGGAGACTGGGGTCTGGGGGGTCAGGTTTCCCTCCCCCAGGATCACGTTTCTCCGCTTGACCAGTTAAATAAACTCAAGCCCCGTATTCGGCTAATGATTGGCCCCGGCCCAAGCAATCTCGGACGGGCCGCCCGGAAAATGCAATTAAAAACGGAAGTCCAAGGGATACAACTCATCCTGCACGGGAGGCAACTCGTGTATAAACACGCCGTGTTGTGTGCCCTTGCATCTCAATAAATCGTCTGATTCTGTTTCATTTAACTTTTTAATTCAATCATCATAACGTATTGTAGGTTGTTGGGTTTTTTTTTTTGCTTGCTTCTGAATTTTCTAGAAAGCAGAATGTTTCTTCTTCTTCTTCTTCTTCTTCTTCTTCTATTATTATTGTTTTCCTTAATATGCATGGTATCAGTTGTTTGCTGGTTTAAGTTGTTTCATCTTTGCAGCAACATTATTGAGATAAAACAAAAAATCTGCCTTTCACAAAGATTAAGATAAAGTAATTGGAAAAATAAATAGTCTAGATAGATTCAAATATGTCTAATGTACAAGTAACAAATAAATGAATGAATGAACGAATAGATACATAAGTAAATGGATGAATAAATAGATAAAGTAAATAAATGAATGAATGAATAGATAAATAAATAAAATACATAGATGAATGAATGGATAAATAGATAAATAAATTAATAAATATAAACAAGGACGATTATTACAGTGGCTTTCCTTTTCTCTCTTATCCAGATCCCTTTTACCATTACAGTGTAGGGTCAGCACCATGAGGCTGGATTTATGTGGATCGAGATATTAAAGCCAAGTAGGTGATCAACCCACTGTGACCTGGCTTTCCAAAGGAGTGAAACGAATGGAAGTAGACGCTGGCCAAAATATGATGTTATGACACAACAACTCTGAAGATCTATTACGACCATCTTAACGTTGGAAAGGAATTTGGAATCCATCTTTTCATTGGGATTTTGATACCAATAATTGATCAAATTGAAATTAATATTTCGTTGACTCTATTGTTAAATCTTCGCTAAAATAATTAAGCTTTATTGTTGGGAAGATGTCTAGCTCTGATATAGAATATGCTTTGAAAATTATGTAGGTATATTCATAATGATAATAATATAACCTCAACGGCACATATTTCAAATAGCCATTCCTTTAAATGTTATTGTTTTGTTATCAAAAACCACTGTTATACCGACAAGGAGTGTCGCGGCCAGCTCCATGTCCAGCATTGCTGATAACAGAACTGGAAAAAAAACCCTGGAGCAGGTAGATAAGGCAAGCAGGTGATCAGCCCACTGTGCCCCTTCCAATGATATCCGTCCCCGATTCCTGAAAACAGAACTGGAAAAACTCTGGAGCAGAGGTAGATAAGGCAAGCAGGTGATCAACCCACTGTGCCCCTTCCAGCGCTATCCGTCCCCGATTCCCATTGTCTGTGACATCCAATTGAAGTATAAACTAAAAGAACTCTGTGGTGACATCCAATTACAACTCCCCTCTCTTTAACCACCTCTCAAATGAGACGCCGCACTTTTATCGTCTTCTATCCTTACCATTTCCACCTCATCACCAAAAAATATTCCTCCCAGTTCTACCCTCTCCTCTCCCCTCCCATTTATTTCTCTCCACGCCTCTACCTCCCCTCCTCCTTCTCTCCCATTGTCTTCCCATCTCCTTCCACCCGTTCGGCCGTAGTAGAGACTATTTCGTTCATTGTGTTTCACGGTGTTTCCTAAACCCATTGCGACAACAAAGAGTTCATTAAATCAACGCCTTTACTAGTGTGTTTGCGCCATTTAATTCACTACCACGCCCCTTTCAAGAAGGGGGCGGATCCCACAAGGGCAGTAATGGCAGGGTGGGTTGACGCCGACTTGATGACAAACCGGAAACGCCGCCATTCCAAGGCAATTGATTTCTTTTTTCTTCCAGTTTGTGAATACAACAGAGTCCGTCTGTTCCTTTCGTCCGGGCTAGGTTTTTGTGGGTTGGTTTTGTTTTTTTTGCTAAGAACGACATTGTTGTATTGGTATAATTTCCATCTCATTGTCTAGATGGCAGGTCATCTAAACAAGAAATCAAATGAAGATGATTTCATTTCACACTTATTGAAGCTATAAAGATAATGCTATGCGATAACATTTGAATGGAAAGGATGAAGCAGAGGAACACAAAGAACTAGATGGTTAAGTAAGTCCCTCGTGTAGAGGTCCGACGAAGGATAACCTCTGTATCCCATGGACTCCCAAAATTCTATGCCCTAGAGACGCAACTGGAATGACATAATAATATAATATTTGATTAGATTCTACGTCTTTGGATGGCCCCGCAGAGAGAACGCTTAGTGCTGACGCTGATGAAAATAACAGCGGAGAGCAACTCACGAACAATGGAGAACCGCTTTGAAAAGCTGGTCTCCATTGTTATTTCCCCCAGCATACGCAATAAGCGTTCTCTATGTGGCCGCTTAAACTATTTCAAACTTGCTATGTTGATCAGCAAACTCCAAACACACTAAAAAAACCAAAAACAATAACGCAAAGTTGCGTTGTACTATTTTTCTTTCTTTGGCCACTGCTGCCATTTCAAGCACAATCTCCCTCCTTTGGTCGCCGTATCCTCATTTTTCTTTCTGTTTGTCACTCATTCACTCATATCTACACACACAAACACACACGCACACACACACACACACACACACACACACACACACACAAATAGACACACACACACACAACACACACGTCCTAACTAAACCCCCCCCCCCCCCCCCCCACACACACACCCTCTATTCCTAATACGGGCCCCCTAATACTCCCAAAGAATGTAACGACAGGAGACAGGTGAGCGTCCCAACCTCTCGAGACAGAAGAACCAGCGGTGAAAAAGAGAGATGGACAGAGTCCTTGTGATGGATGGACAATGCGTCTATTGTTACGGTCACTTTCCGGTCATTTTACGGCTGTTTGATGGTCGTTTGCCGGTCATTTTCCAAATCCGCGGGGTTATTTGCTGGAAAACACCCACATCAGTCATTGACACTGGCATTTTAAAAACAGGCAAGTAAGCAGGTAGTACTCAATTACACGCGTGTGCATTTGGACAGGAAAGACACATTTATTATAATTTGCCCATTGACAGTTTGTGTGTTTCAGCATTGTATGAATCATCAATACGTGGATATACAAATCCATCCAGAGAGAGAGAGAGGGAGAGGGGGGGGGGGGGGGGGA